>BRYF01000002.1:4045000-4052500 GCA_030159135.1 Actinidia polygama | reverse complement strand
CCACATAGATTTTGATCCAATGGACCAAAAAGATATAAATTTTGGCATACTTTTTACCCATTAAATTATTTTTTTAGCAGGACTCACAAAAAAAATTAATTAAAACACATTTTTCAAAACTGTTGTACTTTTAAAATTATTCTCCATTTTATAATAATGAATCTCTTTGTATATTAATGCCATGTGTCTCTTATCTGATATTTATATCTTATCTATTTTTTAAGTTTTAGAATTCTAACGAGTATGCCAAAAGAGTGATCTTCTAATTTTTTTTGCGAAATTACTAAGATTTAAATAATTATGTCTTATAAAAACAAAAAAATTAAAATTAAAAAAATATGAAAATCACCACCCTATTAAAAAACTTTGAATATTCACTACCTAATTTTTTCCCTTGATGAGGTAATGTTATTCTCAGTATAGTAATTGTGATGTTTGTTGGTGTATAATAATTATGCGAAATAAGTGTGGAAAGAGATAAAGTTATGTTTATTGTTGGCAATATTTAATCTGTAATATAAGACACAAATATTTTTGAATCTTTTAAACTATCTCCTACTATCTACGGTTAGAATTCATTTGAGTTAAAATAATAACTTAGATTTTACTTGATTTTTTTTTTCACCAAAATAATATCACTTCTTTTGTCTTAATGGATTGGGGTCCACATATATTTTGATCCAATAGCCAAAAAAACTCTAAAGTTGGACATATTTTTTATCTATTGGATAATTTTTTTAGTGTGGCTCACA
Source organism: Actinidia polygama (assembly GCA_030159135.1). Taxonomy (NCBI): domain Eukaryota; kingdom Viridiplantae; phylum Streptophyta; class Magnoliopsida; order Ericales; family Actinidiaceae; genus Actinidia; species Actinidia polygama. The sequence goes on along the minus strand of BRYF01000002.1, from coordinate 4,051,748 downwards.
TATATTTTGATCCAATAGCCAAAAAAACTCTAAAGTTGGACATATTTTTTATCTATTGGATAATTTTTTTAGTGTGACTCACACTCAAAAAATTCAAATATCGTTTTGTCCAAACTAACAACACTTCTTTTAAATTATTATATTTTTTTATCCATTCGATAACTGAGATTTCACCTCAGATTATTTCTTTCCCAAAAAATATTATTTTTTTTAAAGGTGTGAAAACTACATAAGTTGTGATCCAATGACCAAAATACCTCTAAAATTTGGCGTATTTTTTACCCATTAAATCATTTTTAGTGAAACCCACAAAAAAACCTAAAAACTCTTTTTTTCTCCCTCATTTCTTCCAAGATAGCAAAAATTTTAAAATTTTTATAATTTAAAATTTATTCTTCATTTTATTATAATATATATCTTAGTATGTGCATGCAATATATCTACGTGTATATCTTATCTGTGTTTTAGTTTTTAAAATTCTATCAAGTACGCCTAAAAAGTAGACTTTTTTATTTGCGTAGTATCCGTGAACAAGAAAAATTACTAATATTTAAATAATTTTATTTAATAATAATAAAAAAAGTAAAGTAAAAAAATCACCACCCTATTAAAAACTTTGAATATTCACTACCTAATTTTTGTCCTTGATGAGGTGAATTCTCAGTGTAGTAATTGTGATGTTTGTTGGTGCGTAATAATTATGCGAAATAAGTGTACAGAGAGATGAGGTGATGTTTATTGTATGTGATATTCAAACTATCTTCCACTAACTATGGTGAGAGTTCATTTGAGTTAATTTGATAGTTGAGATTTTACCTGAGACTATTTTCTTACCCAAGAAAATATCATTTTCTTATTCTTAAATGTGTGGAGCCCACATAAGTTGTGATTCAATGGCCAAAAAACTTGTAAATATGAGATTATTTTTTACCCATTGAATATTTTTTTTAGTGGGAACCACAAAAAAATTAAAATGCCAATTTTTTTTCTTTTTCATTTCTCCCAAATTAGTATTTTTTTTTTAAATTACTATTCTTTCTAATTTATTCTTCATTTTATAGTAATATATATATTCGTATTTGCATGTAATGTATTTACGTTTATAGCTTATCAGATTTTAAGATTTTAAAACTCTAACTAGTATACTTCAAATGTAATCTTTTTTATTTGCGTAGTATCTGCAGGCACAAAAAAATATTAATTTTAAAATATTTTTATTTAATAAAAACAAAAATTAAAAATAAAAAAATATGAAATCACCATCCTATTGAAAATTTGAATATTCATTACCTAATTTTTGTCCTTGATGAGGTGAATTCTCAGTGTAGTTATTGTGATGTTTGTTGGTGTGTAATAATTATGTGAAATAAGTGTTGAGAGAGATGAAGTGATATTTATTGTAGGTGATATTCAAACTGTCTTCCACTAACTACGGTGAGAGTTCATTTGAGTTAATCTGATAGCTGAGATTTTATCTAAGACTATTTTCTTTTCCCAAAAATATTATTTTTTTTATTTTTAAATGTGTGGAGTCCACATAAGTTGTGATTCAATAGCCAAAAACTTTCTAAATTTGAGATTATTTTTTGCCTAGTGAATAATTTTTTAGTGGGACCCACACACAAAAAGAAATTAAAATACCAATTTCTTTCTTTCTCATTTCTTCCAAACTACCAATTTTTTTTTTAAATTATTTTTCTTTCTAATTTATTTTTTATTTTGTAGTAATATATATCTTCATATTTGCATGCAATGTATTTACGTTTATATCTTGTTAGTTTTTAAGGTTTTAAAACTCTAACTAGTACACCTAAAATGTGATCTTTTTTATTTGCATAGTATCCGTGGGTACAAAAATTATTAATTTTTAAATAATTTTATTTAATAAAGAAAATTAAAATTAAAAAAATATGAAATCACCATCCTATTGAAGATTTTGAATATTCACTACCTAATGTTTGTCCTTGATGAGGTGAATTCTCAGTGTAGTAATTGTGACGTTTGTTGGTGTGTAATAATTATGCGAAATAAGTGTGGAGAGAGATGAAGTGATGTTTATTGTAGGTGATATTCAAACTATGTTTCACTAATTACGGTGAGAGTTCATTTGATTTAATCTGATGCTGAGATTTTACTTGAGACTATTTTTTTCCAAAAAATATTATTTTCTTATTCTCAAAGGTGTGGAGTCCACATAAGTTGTGATTCAATAGCCAAAAAACCTCTAAATCTGGGATTATTTTTTACCCATTGAATAAGTTTTTAGTGGGACCCACACACAAAAAAATTAAAATATTAATTTTTTTCTTCCTCATTTCTCCTAAGCTAGTAATTTTTTTAAAAAATTATTATACTTTCTAATTTATTCCTCATTTTGTAATAATATATATCTTTGTATTTGCATGCAATGTATTTACGTTTTATATCTTGTTAGTTTTTAAGGTTTTAAAACTCTAACTAGTACACCTAAAATATAATTTTTTTTATTTGCGTAGTATCCGTAGGCACAAAAAAATATTAATTTTTAAATAATTTTATTTAATAAAAAAATTAAAATTAAAAAAATATGAAATCACCACCCCCCTATTGAAAACTTTGAATATTCACTACCTAATTTTTGTCCTTGTAGTTATTGTGATGTTTGTTGGTGTGTAATAATTATGCGAAATAAGTGTGGAGAGAGATGAAGTAATTGGTTTTGGTCCTTTTTGGAAAAACTTACTTTTCATTTGTTCTCTCTCTCACCCATTATTTTTTTTTTACCATCTATTAGTTATTTATTAAAAAAATATTGATCAAAATTTTTTATTTTTTTTACTTTTACTTTCTGAATTTTTATATAAATTTTTTAAACACATAAGAATTTATTTATTATTTTTTTCAATACCATCTCTCCTTCCGATTTTTTTTAAAAAAAATTTAAACACTTCAAATTTTTTAGTTATTTGATTTGTCATAAAAACACATAAGAAAATTAATAACTTTTAACATATCAATACAGTAGTAAATTCAACATTACGTAAAACATAACTTCTAAATTTCTAATCAAAAAAAATTATATTAATTAGTTTTGCAATAAATTTCATAAATTGAGAGAAATTTAAAAAATATTATAAATTTTGATCCATATTATAAAAAAAAATCTTTTATAAAAAATAAACAAAAGAATAGAAACATATAATAAAAAAATATTTATCCAAAAAAAGAAAAAAGAAAAAAGAAACTGATAAAAAAGATATAAATTTAACAAAAAAACAAAACTGATAAAAAAATAATGAAATAAAAGAAACAAAATTTAAAAAAAAAAAACTGGAAAAAAGGCAAGGTGGGCTGGGGGGAGGGCAATAAATACTTCGTTGCTCGACTCGGCTTATGGTCCAGAGAATTTAAGTTCGGGTTACATATAAAATATAAAATATAAAATATTATAACAAATTAAGTTGGATCTGAATTCAATTTTGAAGCCCATGAACTGACTCACGGCTTGACCAGTGACCCAATCCGAAGGCCCGACCTATGGGTCAGCCCGTGACCAAACCCGAAGACATTAATTTGTTATAATATTTTACATTTTATATTTTATATGTAAAGAATCAATATCTATGAATGATTTAATGTAATTATTCATTAATTTTTTTATCTTTGATATTTTTAGTCTTTTAATTTAGACTAAAGTATATTTAAAAGTCCATTTCTCTTAAAACCCATGAACAAGACTTGTGTCTCATTTTTCTAGCCCGTGAACAGATTCGACCTGACCCGTTAACCAATCAAAACTCATAGAGCCCGGCCCACGCCAAGCCTAACCCAACAAAAAACGAGCTGGGTCGACCCGACTTGAACCATTGACGACCCTTAGATAGATCCATGCAAATGCAGACAGTTTACATCGCAACAACGTGAGTAATGAAAAAAGGTCGAAGTACCCCCAAAAAAAAAACTTGTAAAACGTAAAGACAAAACCAATAATTTACACTTGAAAATTTCAGATTCTCTCTTTTTAATTGAAACTTAAATAATCATATTTCATTCTATTAATCAGATATCTGTCTCCCTCAAGCTAGTACCCTTATCCACATTTTAGACCACTGCCTCCAGTCCAACCCCACCTTCACTGTCGACCGTCATCCGGCATCCTTTTCCCTTACTATCACTACCCACTAGAGAAAGAGGAGAGAGAAAGAAAACAATGGCTTTATTACAGTGAGATGGATAGATATAATAAGTGACGGACCCAGGAATTTTGTTATCTGGAGGCAGAAAAAACAAACAAACTAAATATTTTTTTTTTAAAAAAAAATAAAAAAAATTAAATTTCTTTTCAAATTTTAAAAAGAAATTTAAAAATTTTTTGAAAATCAATTTTTTTTTTAATATTTTTTTAAATCAAGTGGCAGTGGCCGCTGCGCTCGGCCCTTCATGGGTCCGTTCCTGGATATAATAACTTTTTTTTGAGATGAATATATATGGTCCAATAATTTAAAGGAAAAAAAGAAGAAGAATGACGATATTTTAGCTTTTCTGTTAGCTTCCATTACTTGACTAAATCTAATAATGAAGTATTTATGATTTTTAAAAATTGAGGATAAATTTTCCTATTTAGGCCAAAAGTCATGAAGTATTTATTTCTCCAACGAACGTCTGCAGAAGTTACCATTGCAATAAACAAAAATGAAAACTCTTGAATTGAGAGTTGGTGTAAAGTCGTAAACTATATTAGTAACCTATTTACCAAAATAGATTTGCAGTTTATACCGAATATTATTTCAAAACCTATACTTTTAGTTGTAACAATTAAACCTATGTACATTTAATTTGTTGCAATGTCACCCTTACCTAAATTTTCCGTTTGTGTAATTAATGATCAAAAGTCCTGCACGTCTCACATGATCATTTCAAGAGGGAAAAAAGTATTTTCTCGTTATTTTTGCTCCCCAAAGCCCCTCGACTGTCTCTCATATGAGACGGGGGTACTTTGTAACCCTAATTTGATTTTTAAAGATAGATGAGTGAGAGATAAGGGTGTTTGGACACAAGACGGTGTGAAAATACATTTTTTTTCTCTTGAAAAACACCACATGAGATGCACATGGCTTTTGGTCGTCAATTACACTAACGGAAGCTTACATAAGGATGACATTGCAACAAATTAAAAGTACATGGATTTAATTGCTGCAAGTAAAAGTACAAGTCTCGAAGTGAAATTCAGTGTAAAGTGAAAGGGTACAAAGTATAATTTACTCTAGATTTGGCGAGTCAGCCAAATTTGTTTTTCTTTGTCCACTTACGCATGGGCCCAACTTTCATATAAAGGTCCACATTTTTAATACACGACCACTTGAAGCCCATGTCGTGATAAGTTTTGACATGGGCTTGTTGTTGTGTTACTATTGATGTTTATATTTTTTTTTGCTTACACTTTTTCTTTACCTATAGTTTGAATTAAAGTAATGTAAATTTCCATGATTTAAAAGTGAAAATATAATTCTATTTAATTTAAACTAAATTATAAAAATAAACTGAAATGGTTAAAATTATCTATAAAATAATCAACATTCTTGTATCCTTGTGGGGGTATAGTAACTTTATCAAAAAGATATATGGTATTCCAACCATTATTCAGCTGATATCATGGATGAACAGTTAATCTTGCTAACGGACGATTGACGTCAATGCTGCTTTGTGTATTAACCTGGAACTTTAGGGGTGATTAGTGTAAAATGGGGAGCATCTATTACCGGTTTTAAATCTCAGGGGAAGTCACTGTCATTTTTCAAACATTACAAGTGTTTTATGTATTAATTCAAAATTTCAGGGGTGGTCAGTGTATTTATTAAGTACTACTTTAGGTTCACAAACTATTAAGTACTGAAATTTAGTTTATTTTGCTATATTTATACATACTTAGTAATTAATACATACATTTGGGGATATAATTATTATATTGCTTGCATAACCCACTTAAAATTCGCATTATCTGTCATGGTTTATTCTCATTTCAGCAAACACAAAGGCCTAAATCTTATCTCAACTCTCCCAAACAATTCAAACCAATATATACAAAATAAACATGATGTGAATATCAGTTTTGTTCTTTGATACTCGTTTTGCAAAACTTTAAATGAATATGGAGTTTTGATTACTCCATAGAGTATTGAGCAAACAAGAATAATTATTATTGGTAGGGAAACAACGTGAGATTAGTTGCCCTTGCACAATAACAAAAAATATAGTTAACTCATTATCCCATCACACTGCTTATATTAATATTAAATATCGATATGTATAATATCCTAATAAATTTTATCCTCAAAATTTAGCCCACCTAGATGAATTCGAGTCCACATATTTGGACCCAAGCCCAATTAGCTTACATTGAGTGTCTATGTGAAAATAAAACTCTCAAGTTGCTTAAAACTCTTTTGAATGATTATTTTTGAAGAGTTAAGCTTTAGTTAGGATATGTTTTTCTACGTAGAATATGATAACTATCAGATATCAAATTAAGAGTCTATCACCTCCTTTCCTTTCATTGGTCTATAAAAGAGAATGTAAGGAACTAAGACTTTTAAGGGTGTTAGTCGTGAAAAAGTGCTGAGAGTAAGAGGCAAGACAGAGAGAGTGAGTTACGAGATTGAGCCTCCTCCTTTGTAATCCTCTTTGTCCGGAGCCTACTCTTTTGTAATCCTCTTCGTCTCCTCCTTTGTAATCCTTTTCATCCGGAGCCTCCTCTTTTGTACTCTTTTGT
>BRYF01000002.1:4020000-4022500 GCA_030159135.1 Actinidia polygama | reverse complement strand
CCTGGTACATCACTGGTAGGAGGTCCTCACCCATCTCACTTATCTCTTTAGCTTTTTTCAAAATGTTGGTCAATCTAACATTTTAGCCATCATACAAGAAAATCATATATATCACGATTCTAATAAAATATAATGACTTTCAATAAATAGCACACATGCTCAAAAGAAATACAAGATTGGATATTGCTTATCTCAAATCAGAATTGAGTTCATTAGATATGCTGATCTATTAATCATGAACAACATACTTAATTTTTATCTTGATCAGATATTGTCGATTCTAAATTCTAACTCTCGTAATCATGATTAACTACACTATAATTTTTCTTTTCCCAAATACTCCATTCTCTCTCTCTCTCTACCTTTCTTCCGAATTTCCATGCTCTCTCTCTATGTTTTTTTCTTTTTCCGAAGGAAGAAAAATAACATGATTGCATTTGACACCTCATCCATTGCATGAGGTGTCCCCACGTGTCTTATCAAATAAATTTATGGTCTATAATGAGATGTGTGGCCAATTTGTCATCATGTAAAATAGGACATGTGACTCCTGCTCCATATGTTCCTAGTCATGCTAAATTTTGAATGTGTCCAATTTTTTATTTTGATTCATATTTTTTGGGTAAAAATTATAGTATTGTAAAAATCTTGCAAATTATAAAAATACTATTGGTATCGTAATAAGATTTTTAAAATTAATTATGGATAGTCAGGTTATTACATCACTAATTATTTTCGAAAAACTTCCGGCAACTTTATCGTAAAAGTCTTTGAAATTTTACTTTTTGTTTTAAAGATAAATTTTAATATTCATTTTCTACTATCAGAATACTAAAAGTGAAATTGATCTCTAAAAAAAAATGTTACCGGCTATTGACCGCCGGAGACATACCTATATTTATAATTAAAAGGAAGGTGTGTTGTTTACACAAAAAAATTAAGAAAAAATTATTATAAAAATTACCAATCATGAATTATTTGAGAAGATAGATCTGCAATCCAACCCAATATGCCACAATCACTTATAAGATAGACTATTCACTGATTCTCTCTAATTTTTAAATACTTATAATGATCAATAATTTTTACATTCTTATAATATTTTTAAAAAAAATCGATTTCATGTTTAAATACTTATAATGATCAATACTTATAATTTTTTAAATACTTATAATGATCAATAATTATAAGTATTTAAAAATTAGAGAGATTTTTACCTAACCCCCAATAATAGAAGTGATTTCCTCACCAAAAGTAATCCCCAAATTGACCCAAACCAACCCCCACGCCCCACCCACGCCTCTCTCTCTCTCTCTCTCCATGGACGCCCCTCCTCACGTGCTCATCCTCCCCTTCCCCGCACAGGGCCACGTCAAGCCCATGCTCACGCTAGCCGAGCTCCTCTGTCACGCCGGTCTCCACGTCACCTTCGTAAACACCGACCACATCCACCACAACCTCCGCCGCTCCTCCGCCTCCCCCCGCCCGCACCGGCTGCGCTTCGCGTCCATTCCCGGCGTTCATCGACCTAACATCGCCGACTTGTTCTCCTCCGTGATGGACAACTTCAAGCCCAAGTTCAGGGATCTGGTGGTCTCGATGGGCGGTCCGCTGCCGACGTGCATAATTGCCGACGGCATCATGGCTGTCGCGGCCTTGGAAGTTGGGGAGGAGCGTGGGATTCCGGTGATCTGCTTCAGAACTCAGAGCGCGTGCTCCACCTGGACTTATTTGCACCTCACAAAGCTCATTGAAGAGGGGGAAATGCCATTTTCAGGTGAGAGAGAGGGCTGTGGTTTGTTTTTGGTTAATGATTTATACGCTACATTTTTTTATCAAATACACTTTATTTTTTATTTTAATTATATAATTTTTAAATAAATACTTAAACCACCCCTAAAGGAAAAAAAAATTAAAAATTAATTTCAATAATAAATAAAAGCATGAAGGACTTATATAGTAATTTTACGTAAGTAGCGCATAAATCACTGCTCTTGTTTTTTTCTCCATATTTTTTCTTAGCCTCTGGTCATTTTTTTTATTCAATTGGCTGTGTTTATTGCAAAATATTTAATGCAACTTCTCGAGAATCTAACTTAAGAATTAAAGATTTTGTAAGTAAATTATGACAATAGATATGAAAGTATTTACATTGTGTCACTTTAATCCCTCATATATAATTTTTTAATTGTGTCTCTAATGTATATAATTAAATTTTATATGATTTTTTATTAATTACAGATATTTTTGCATATATTTTGGTCTTTGATGTTGATAATTGATCCGATAACATGTAGTTGCAAACGTGGTTCTTTCATAATGTGCTAGTTATAAAAGAATTTTACTGAGTCAGATTCACGATTGATATCAAAAGCTAAAAAATTTAAAGACACTTATTATCAAAAAAAAATAGAAAAAAGTATATGTAATTATCAAATTATCATATAAAATTTAGTTAGATATATTAAAGGTAAAATTAAAAAAAATTAATACATAAAAG
>BRYF01000002.1:3992500-3995000 GCA_030159135.1 Actinidia polygama | reverse complement strand
GTCCCAACCGCGTCTGGTACACGTGCTGTGCACGTTAGCGTTCTAAAACGAACCAAGCTTCTCTAATGTTAAGAAATTGCTTATGCCCCATGGCGTAGCTCAGTTGGTTCACATGTGGTAGATTGCACCCAAGAGCGCAGGTTCGAGTCATGGCAGCCGCAGTGTGGGAGTTTCACTCATGAAATATTGGGTGGGCTCCTTGTGGACACTATGCACTGGGCCTCCCATCTGTTGGGCCGCTGAGTACCTGATTTACCTGTCATGCCAGTCCCGTGGGGCAGGGCGGTATGGCCCGGCTAAGGTGTCCGGAACAACACCTTTTGCACCCAAGAAATTGCTTATCATAAGTCCAACCCAAGCTCACATCGCATCGTTTATACCGTAAAAATATTATAATCGGTTGTAGTATATATTACAGGAACCACATCGGTTATATCGTAAAAATATTATAATCGGTTATAATGTATATTACATGAGATATATGTTAAAAATAATAAAATAAAAATTATATTATGCATTATTATGGTAAATGTTATAATATTTTTTCGTTTTTTTTTATGATCAGGTATGATGAATGTTATGATCGATTGTGAAAATATTATACTAAGAAACACCAAATACACCTTTTTTTAGCGTGTGCATTGCGGTCGCTCTCTAATTGAATATTGGCAGTCACACCATAAAGTAACATTTATTTGGATTGTTAGTATGATTTTTAGAATAGATTTTTTATTTTTTTTAAGACAGTGTTAAGATACTGTTGTTACTGATACATACTAATCAATTTAATTTTTTACATTAATATATGTCCTGACAGATAAAACCGACAATATAAACGATTTAAATCATGAAACTAAGCTTGAAACAAACCCACAATAAAATAAATAAATTTTATAATACCCTCTATATGTCCCAATCTATAATCCAATTTTTTTTTTATAAAAAAGAATCCAACTTTTCAAATAGTTATAGATGTTATCCTTTAAAAGTTACAGGTTTATAAAATGACTACCGTATTTAACAATTTAAAATTAATTTAAAGTAGTAAATTTGATGTGTTACGCCAATTCAAGAACGAATGAATATTTGAAAATGCGAGTACTTTAAAATATATATATAATTAAATTAGAACAAAGTGAATAAAATTCATTTATATAAATAAGACCGGTGCCGAGAAAGGGCACGAAGGCTCGACCCCATGAAACTAGGAGCGAGTCTACCATCACGCCCGAGTCCAGCCAAGCGTGCCCAATAACAATATTGGGCTCGCGAAGAAAAAGTTATGATAGCGATCCCCCCTGATTTGATTTGATTTGGTTTGATGCGTTTCAAAAAAGTTTCGAAAATATGATTTGCATATGGCGTGAAATGGCAAAAGAAAATCCTTAAAGTTTATAAAACTACAACGGACATGCCTTTTTTTGCATTATTACTTATTAGATTACACACTATGGTCCCCATAAAAATAAAAAAAATAAAAAAAGAGTCCTCGATATGACAGCTCAAATCACCCCCCCCCCCCCTTCCCACAAAAGTATAAAAATAATTTGAGTTGTTGCTTAGGATCGAAGAATTGTTGATGGTTTGGGCTTTTATAAAAGTTGTCAATTTTGTCCCGAGTTTTTGCTATTGGTACAGTATGTATCAATATATCGTGTCGAATTTATTGTTTTGTGTACAGTATATACGACATCGGACCTGCTTTTGTTTGTCACTTTCGAGATTAACAACTATCTATAATATAAGACACAAATATTTTTGAATTTTTAAAACTATCTCACATTATTAACGGTTGGAATCCATTTAAATTAATTCAATGGCTGATATTTTACCTGAGTTTTTTTTTTCTAAAAAATATCATCTTTCTTCTCAAAAGTGTGGGGTTCACATAAGTTGTGATCCAATGCCCAAAAATATCTAAAGCTGAGCGTATTTTTTACCCATTAAATAATTTTTTTAGTGGGACTCATACCAAAAAACCTAAAACACCATTTTTCTCATTTTTTTCTAAACTAGCAACACTTTTTCAAAATTATTATACTTTCTAATTTGTTATCCATTTTATAGTAATATATCTCTTCGTATATGTATGCAATATATTTCTTATCTGATATTTATATCTTATCTGAGTTTTAGATTATAAAACTCTAACTACGCTTAAAAAATGATCTTTTGGGGGGCGTAGTGCCCGTGGACACGGACAATTACTAGTGATTTATATGCTGTATGGATAGACCTTCGTAGAAATAAAAATTGAATAATGATTTTTACACTCTTCATTTCTTTCTTTAATTGCACTTTCCTTTTTGTTTGAAGTAGGTAAAATTATTGAAGTGTCCTTTCATATAGATGTGATTTAGAAAATATAAATGTAAAGGTATTTGGGTAATTTTACTTAATAAAGATTTTAAAAATTGAAATTAAACAGAAGAGAAGAGTGAAGATCTCAAAATCTCTATTTAATTGAGATTCCTGAAATAATAAAATTAGCTTTCTATAG
>BRYF01000002.1:3982500-3987500 GCA_030159135.1 Actinidia polygama | reverse complement strand
ATATAAGATATAAACGTCATATAAAAGATACATTACATGCATATACGAATAGATAAATTGCTACAATATGGAGAATAAATTAAAAATTACAATGATTTTAAAAAACAATTGCTAGTTTGAAAGAATTAATGGGAAAAAAATGTGTTTTAGTTTGTTTGTGTTGTTTTTTGTGAGTCCCACTAAAAAATAATTAAAGGGATAAAAAAAATCTCAAATTTAAAGGTTTTTTTATCTATTTGATAAGAATCTACGTGGGACCACATATTTGATTTGAGAAAAAGATACTGATATTTTTTGGGGAAAAAAAATCCCAAGTAAAATTTTAGTCATTGGATTAGCTCAAATGAATTTTAACCGTAAATAGTGGAAGATAGTTTTGAGATTCAAAATGAGTTACGATTTATAATATATATTTTTTTGATATCTCTATATAACAATATTCAATTTTTTTGCCAATAAAAATTATTAATTATAATAAATATGGCTATTTTAAGAATTTTATTTTATTTTCTATCTATGAGCTGCTCACGTGTTAATATAATACTTTATATTTAGTGAATAACTAACCAAAGTACTAAAGTAACAATTTTCAATAGTAGAAAGGGCAAGTTGAATTGATATTAAACAATAGTTTAGGGAGAAGATGCAATTAACACTTGTATTTTGGGCTCTATTGATGGGAATGAAAACTGAAAAGAGAGGGATATTCAAAGAATGGCAATTGGCTTTGATGGGTAACATGTGTTTGATTTAATCAATCTTTTATTTTAATAATTTTGATGTCTTGTTGTTTTGAATTTTTTAAAAAAAAATACTGAAAATTTTAAATTAAATTCACTAAAAATAAAAATCAGTGAATGTTTTTGTCTTATTTTTTGTTAATTTTTCTTAGTTCAAGATATCTTTAGTCGCAACAAATTGAAAAAATAAAAATAAAAACTAAAATATACTCTATTCGTCCCAAATTGAAGTATCATTATTCTATTTTAGAGTTTTTCAAAATAAATATTTAAGTCCAAAAATCAACAAAGAAAATGTACAATTTTTTATTTTTAATTTTTTTATGCAATATTTAACTAATATTTCAATCAAAATAAGAAGTCAAACGTAATGATTTTAAGAATAAAATTATAAAAATAATAAAAATAAAATGCAATAATTGTGTTTTCTTAAAAAATTAGACTGTCTAAAAGGAAACTTTATTTTGGGACGGAGAGAGTATATGATTACAGTAACAAATTACAAAATCAGATAAAAATAAGTTCACAAGTTAATTTAAAGTTGAAAGATCGTAGGGCTCGATAAATTGTCGAGCAAATTATTTTCAGCATATAATTAGGCAAACGAAATATTGATGATTGCATTATCAAAATACATTTATTTTCATAAAAAAAATAGTGTAATTAAAAAAATATATGGCTGTATAAATAGATGGTCAATGTAAACACCTTTAGTTAGTTATAATATTTGTTCTAACGTAGTGTACAAAAATAAACGAACGGCTGAGATTTCTTTTCCATAATATGGAAACAGATTGCGCCGCACATGCTTAGAATGGATTGTAGAGAAGCCGGGCCCAAGATAAAATGGGAAAAACCCTAGCAGTTAGACCAACAGAAGCATCACAACGTGGTAGCGCCTCTCATTCGCTACAACGTGTCGTGGAGGAGGACATTTGTCCTTATCCAGTGCACGTGGCATCATCCCATTTAATTATTACATTTTCCTTTCCATTTTTACCCTTCCTTTTTCCTATATTTAACAAGTCAACACTGTAACTAAAAATTCTTTCACTATACACGGTTAAAATATATTTAATTCAACGGCTAAGCTTTCAACTAAAATTATTTCTTCATTCTTTTTAAATGTGTTAACCTCACAAATATTATTATCCAATAGCCAAAATTTTTTAAAGATAGACACATATTTTATCTATTAGATATTTTTTTAGTGGGATCCATAAAAAAAAATATATATCTTTTTTTTCTCAATTTCTTTTAAATTAACAAGAAAAAATTAAATGCATTGTAGTTTTTAATTTGTTCTTCATTTTGTAATATTGTATTTTTTCGTATATATATATAATGTATTTTTTATCTAAAATTTATATTTTAGATATTTTTTAAATTAAAAAACTCTAACAAGTAAACGTAAAAAGTGTTTTTTTTTTAATTTTATGGGACATAGGCATGTGCTATTCCTAGTATCACAATAGAATAGTTAAATTATATTTCTACCCTTCCTTTTTCCTATATTTAACAAGTGAACACTGTACCTCCAACATCAATAGCTAAATTATCTTCTATTATTGTTACTTAGGTCTCATTTGATAAGTGTGATAGGATTTGTAAAATTAAAATTTTAGATATTTTTTTGAGATAAAAACAATTGGGTGAGGTGGAACATTTGGATTGGCTGAGTGTGGGGTCCACCCAGTCATGTCAGTCAATCATAATGCTCCACCTCACCCATATGTGCATTTGGGGTGCAACATTAGGTACCCATAGCATTTTTCAATTAAATAAATAAGTAAATTTATGAAAATCTCGTTTACCAAAAGTATAATAATTGGGTAGTAATATGGGTACAACCATGTAGCACCCCAAATGCACACCACATGAGGTGTTCCATTTAGGTTGGCTGGGTGTGGGGTCCATCTTGCCCTTTACCTCACACCCAACCAATCCAAATGCAACACCTCATATGGTGTGCATTTTGGGTGCTATATAATTGTACCCATAGCTTAGATGGGTTAGAATGATGGTTTACCCTGCATTTAATTCTATACAACATCTGATAGGACTGATCAGTAGAGAGTGATGTGTGGTACAAACCATATGATCTGCCGAAAAAGCTGTTCCGCGATATGGAAATCTGCGTTCAGAAGATTTGTCGGATGCCACACTTCGTAACGGCAATCCCACTGTTCTGTATGCTCTCTCTCTATATATATATATATGTCTCACTCGCTCTCTATTCGCCCAATGCCGGTGGGTCGCTGTTCTTGAGCAAGAATCAAATGAATTGTATAATGATTTCCACTGTAATACTCTCTTTTCTACTCACCGATTATTGGGCAAGAGAAATTATTCGATGCTCTTGGAGCAACACGTCAGTTTCGACGCGTGGTACTCCAAGCCAACCATCGCACGCCATCTCAGCACTCTGTTTCATGTGTTTGCCACATCAGTGTACAACCAGTCAACCACAAACCCAGTTAAACAGAAGACGAACAGAATTTGTCTCTGTGGAAACCAAACGTGAGGAGAGAGAACTCTCATCAAACATTCTCTCTCTTCCATTTTTACTATTTCCTTTTGAACAAAGCACTCGGTTCTCTCTCCTCTTTCTCACTGAACAAGGCCTCCGAGGATATCAGATAAAATTAGAACGAAACGGAGAAAATTAGCATGGTCGATGACACGCACAAATTGAAAAATTATCCAATTTTTTGAAGTTAAGGCTTGGCGGCTTGTCCATGTGATAAAGGGTTGGCCTTACCAGGACTTAGGTTCTGGTTCGAAATTTCACCTCATCTCCGGGTACATGGCGTAGCGACAAAGGGCGAGAATCCGGAATGCGAGCTAACACTCGGAGGTCCCGCTTTCAATTCCTGGCTGCTGGGTCGCATATCTTTGTTTACATTATGTGATGCGAAGGGCTAGCTGCCAGATACCACATAGATTAGTCTGGGTGAATCGAAAGCCTAGGATACTCTAGTTAATAAAAAAAAAAGTTCAAGTTGTAAAGATGCATGTCTCTACTTTATGAAAGAAAAAGATAGAAGGAGATGACCCCACCCAAACTCTCATCTATCTTACCAGAGAAACCCCAATACACAAAGCTCCATAATGGTGCAATTCGAGCAAGTTGTCCAAGAGCTTCTATGTCACTATGTGTTTAGAATCTGAAACATTTCGTTAGGCACGCACCAAACAAGTGCTTGACCTCTAAAACTCGGATCTCAAGCAAGTTAGGAGGATCCGTCTGCAGAATATTTTGCATCTTCTGTCTGTGAATTTTCTTCATCGCTTTCGTGCCACGGAAAGGCCGACCCATTTTGTTGATCCCCATCTCCATGCTGACTGGTAAACATAATGAGCCAAGAATAGGAGACAGATGCAAAGAGTAGAATGACTATCTTGGGCTTTAAAATTTGTCAGAAAAATAACTTATAAAACTCTAAATTTTATGATAATTTCGATTCTACTGGTAATGATCGATATTTTGAACAGTATAAAACATAGAATTAAGCTTACAAACAATTCAGGCAATGCTTTGAAACCCGGACCGGTGAGCGAACCAAAAAAATGATATAGGCAAGGGTCATCGGTTCAACTGTCGGTCAACCGTTATTGAACCGCTATCGAACCGTGACGTCATAAATTATTTATAATAGATAATAAATAAAAATAATTATTATTTGGGGTCTAATTGCAATAAATTAAACATTATGAGTTAAGTGAGTTACACTTATAATTGTGAGGGTCTAAATCATGATTTGGGAATTAAAACCAAATCAGCCCCTCTCAGTCTCTCTCTCTCTCTCTCACACTCACAGTGACCCAAGCCCAAGGTCCCAAACCCTGTGTACAACAGTTGAACTTGGTTTTTCACTTTTGAGCTATATCCGTGGTTCAAATTTGTTAGACAAATATAGATTTGAGTCATCTATTGGTTTCTCAGTGCATGAATCACTCTGTACGCAGCTTACCCGAGCCACAGAGTTGGGAATAGTACGTTTGGGAACCTCAGATCTGTTCTGAGAAGGGCTTCTTTGAAAAACTCGTTTTGAAGATCCATTATCTCCGAACCTAGACTCTCCTCCCTCTCTTTCATCCTCCTTATCCTCCTTCGTCGCCGCCTTTGCTTACCACCGGGGATCCTACACCTCATCTCTGCCTACAAGATCGAGAACCCTGAGCCCTTCATTGACGACCTCGTCGCCCGCCCCGGGTTGCCAAAAATCAGTTCGATTCAACAATTCAACGGTTTATGCC
>BRYF01000002.1:3970000-3972500 GCA_030159135.1 Actinidia polygama | reverse complement strand
TCACTAAAGAAAAAAATAACTCGATTTCTCGTTTTTCTTTTCACATTGGTGGAATTTTTCGAAAATAAATGTTATATCTCACCAGAGTTTTGTCACCAGTTTAGATCACCGTATACGTGGCAATATATGATTATCTTGATTATGCATTCACATAATCCTTAAGAACCAATTACTAGCATCCAATGCAATTAGTTAGTGAAATAAAAACAATAATAAAAAATAGTTACTTGTAGATATCCTCTCCTTTTTTTTTGTGGTAAATTTCACTTTTCCCCCTATAGTTTGGGTTATTTTGGATTACAACCTTTCATGTTTTATTATCAGCGCATAACCTCATGTAGTTTGGATTTTTATATTTTTTATTGGATTTTTTTATAAATATATTTCAATTTTTATTGATTATATTTTAAAATCAAGAAGAATCGAAAATATAATAAAATTCTAAAAACAATTTTGAAAGGAATAAAATAAAAATAAATCTCAGTTTTTTCAGCGTGTTTTGTTTCTGTTTCGCAGTTGGCTCTATGCAGTCTTGGCCCATAACGTTGAAATTAAGTCAACATGAAATGATGCCCAACGTTTTGGGCCTTGAATCTTGGGCCCACGGAAATGCATAGAATTTAGTTGGGCTAACAATTGTCTGGCCCAACCCAATGTCAAATTCTCACCCGATGGAAAAAAAATTATTATAAAATCCGAATTTCACATTAAAATCTAATAAATATGATAAAAAAATTCTTAGTATTTGATACAATAATTTTGATAGAAAAGTGTTAGGTTTTTACATAATTTATATTCAATTTGAATCTTTTTTTGAGTAATTATATTTAATAATTAATGTGAATCTTGTTTGATAGATTTCAATGAATAGGTTTTAAAAAATATAACATTTTATAAAAGAAATTATAAATTTAATAATTTAAAATGCAAAAAAATAAAAAGAAATGTTATGTCTCGTTGGTTGATCATCGAAGGTTTCATGGGTGGATTTATACAAACACTTCTCGGGTGCCTTTATCACTTGTTCTCACTATTTTCGCTTGCATTTGTGAATTGTGAAAAAAAAACTTAGTCAGAGTAAATATTTTACAAAATTATTTTAACCATTATTATTATTATTATTTAAAACAATATTATTATTATTATAAAAAAATTTGGAACTGTTTTGATTGGACCCGCTAGTGAACAGTGAAATTTGATTGAAATCCGATTTAGTCAGTAATGCCAAAGTTATAAAAATATTTTACTAAGGTGATAGGGACAAAGGACGTTGCAAAGAAATTTCTTGTATTCCTTGTCATCGAGGCCCATAACTTTCCATATTCAAGAAAACTAACCCCCCGTCTCTCTCGCACGCTTTCGTTTACGATTGGAATTCTAATATTTCTTGCCACTGCAAGCAAATTTACTCTCATTTTCTTTTGTTATATTCCCAAATTTATGATGAGTATACGGTAGGTGTTGGGCCAAAAAAATACGACACCCTACTAATTACAGTATATGAGGCATGTCCAAGTTTTAATGATGTAATTGAAACCGTTTATTTTGTAGGGATGATTATGTAATTCATGTAAGAATTTAATTTGATCGATTTTTGTCTGGCATATAATTTAATTACAGTATTCATTTTTTTTAGTACAAATATGATATAATCATAGGTTGCATGTGTCTATTTTGTTTTGGACTATATGCTCATTTCTTGGAAAAAGGAAAGTGGTCCATGTCCTATGTTACTATGTAGTGCAAACTGGACAATTCAGGTTTCCCAAAGAAAAGGTCCCTGCATTCCAATGAGAATGACTTCCCAATTCAGTTTCCATATGGATGACATGGAGGTGGTTTTAAAAGCAATACCATTTGCCAAACTGATTACATCACCTTATCAATTAGATCATTTGATCAAAAATGGAAACAACTTAACCAACACGTAGTTTGAAAGGAAAAAATAGTTTGCATACTATAAGATATAAATATCATAATGCCACGACACGATTCATTGGATCTATGTTTATTTTAAAAGACAAAAATGGTTTTGTAGGGTAATTAAACAACATGAATGCAATTAATGTATCCTTAATCTCAATATACCAATTTTTTTTTAACAAAAAAATATATTTTCTTCACTTTGTACTGAACAAGTGGGTGAACAATACTCTTTATCGTGATACATCAAATTCATTGCATCACTAGTTTTCATCTTTCAAGTTCCTTACTGGAGGTAGAAAAATCCATGAAGCAACTTATTTCATAAATCTTTCGTCATCCTCTTACACTTTTTAGGCCCCATTTGGGTAACAAAAATAATTAAGTTATTTCGTTTTTAGATTAAAAGGGTAAAACAGGACAAAAAACTACCCCAATTCAACTCTCATACACTCAGATAAATTCAAAACGGAATAAACTTATCCCAAACACATTCAGAAATTGAGATTTTTTAGAATAAAAAACTACCCAACGGGCCTTAGTCAAAACTCATTACTGTTTTTGCTTTGAATTATAC
>BRYF01000002.1:3937500-3945000 GCA_030159135.1 Actinidia polygama | reverse complement strand
CGTTTGGCTGCCTAATAGTATTAGGGACATAAGTTTTAGAAGGGGAATAAGTTTTAGAGGGAGTATAAATTTTGAAAGGTAATAACTTTTAACTTTGTTTGGATACTTTTTAGAATGAGTGGATAAGAGTTGGGGATAAGAAAGAAAGTATACAGAGAGAAATAAAATATAAAATATCTAGATATTAAATATATATATATATACACATATATAAATATCTAATATAAAGATATTACAAATATATATATATATACAATGTATATATATATATATTTGTAATATCTTTATATTAGATATTTATATATGTATATATATATTTTTAATATCTATATAATTTATATTTTGTTTCTCTGTATATATTTTATTCCTTATCCCCCACCCTTATCCTCCCTGATAATTTTTAAATAGGGTGAGGACCACCCATAAATTATCCGCCTGCTGGGAAAAAAGTTATCCGGGGAGTAAAGTTATCCGGGAGGCATTTCACCATCTAAACGCCGGATAAAGGGAGAAAGAAATGAAAATAAGTTATCTGCCCATTCTTATCCTCCAACCAAAACATGCTCTAAGAGTTATCAAAAAGTCTGCAGTCCATGACTTGGCCCAGCCCGGTTCAACAGATTTTGGCATTCTCATGATTTAGAGAGCTCAAACTCGGCTTGTGGCTCGGCTCGTGACTTACCTCGGATGCGTTATTTTTTATAATATTTTATATTTTATAAGTAAAGAATTAATATTTATAGATGATTTCATGTAATTACGTATTTATTTTTTTAGTTTTTTAATTTAAAATAAAATATTTTTTTTTTAAAAATATATTTAAAGACCCGTAAGCTCAAGCTCATTAAGGCATGTGGACAGGACTTATGCCTCATCTTTTTAGTCCATGGGTGGGCTCGGCCCGTTAACCAGTCAAAGCCCATCGAGCCCAACCCAGCCCAGCCCAACCAAAAAAGACTGAGCCGACCCGACCCGACCCGGCCTATTGACAACCCTTAGGCTCCGTTTGGCACCTGCTTTTTTTTAGCTTTTTGGCTGCCTTTTTTGCTTAAAATAAGCAAAAAAATCAATCAGAGTTGACTTTTTTGCTTATTTACTTTTGCTTATTTGCTTAATTTTAGCTAAAGTAAAGCCAGAAAAAAAATTTAGCATTTTTAGTAACAAACTTAATAAAAACTTGGCTTTTAAGCATTACTAAACGGAGCCTTAGTTAGTCTCATGTACCACCTCCTCTCACAAACGTGTGAATTCAAAGAAGGGATCGTGTTGGAAGGATTGAGAAGAACCTACTAGGGTTTGAATTATAATTCATTTGAGATAATGAAAACGTAATCTTTATAACGCGTGTATATTACTTTTAAATTATATATATGTATATATATATATATATATATGTATATATATATTAAAACCGATACTATCGGAAAGAGATTTATAGTCCATTCAAAATGAAACCAACATTGCAAAGAAAGTGATAAACAATTGAATTTTACGTAAATTTGAATGAGCTTTTTGGAAAGTAAAGATAATATTAGAGGATTGTGATTGCAGTTGACATGAATAGTACTGAAATGTTTTTAAAACTACTTTTTAACTAAATTACAATATTTTGATCTTCTCAAATAGAGTATTGAGTTCGAGGTAAAACACATGCTTCGGTCCTCTAAATTTTATTTTTTTCAATTTCATTCATAACCTTTTCTAATTGAATAGACAAAAATGGTTATATATACCAATGGTCTCTTAAGTATCTATATCATATCACTTTGGTCCTCAAATTATCGTTTCTTGTCAATTGCATCTCTAAACATGTAAGGCTTCATATGTAAATTGAATTGCGAACCTTTTAGAAATAACTCATTACCTAGCGATACGGAAGATAGTCCCATTTACGTTTCTAAATGATTTAGAAATCTTCTCCATATCATCCAAACCACGGAATCATGAGACTAGGGCTCCGTTTGGAACCAACTTATTTGAGTTTTTCGGTTATTTTTTTTGCTTAAAATAAATAAAAAAGTCAATCAGAGTTAGTTTTTTTACTTTCTGACTGGCTTTTTTGCTTATTTGTTTTTGTTGATTTGCTTATCATTATCTAAAGTAAAGCCATAAAATCAAAAAAGTTAAAAAAATTTAACTTTTTTGATAATAAGCTTAAAAAAAGCTTGACTTTTAAGCATTATCAAACGGAGCCTAGGTATCGCATTTTTATTTTCTTTTAAAATTTCTAATCAGCTTAACATTGCCTTCCAATATTTGGGGATGAGTTGACAAAATTCAAAATTTTGAAGACCGAACCACAAAAAACGTATGTTTTAGAGACCATTGATGTATAACAAAAATATTATTCCAGTTACCAATTTTTACGAGTATTTAAATAGGAGTGATTTGTGTAAAATATTTTTAAAAATCACATAGTCGTTCAAATTTTCAATTATATAAATTAAAAGCATCCATTATTAGATTAACATGATCTATTCTATGGTTTGATCTACCCACATGACATGAGCTTGAAAGTTGAGTGGAGCTAATTATAAAATGAGAGGCCCACCTAGTACCCACAAAGATCCATTGGAATGAAGAGAGGTCGGGTCCGTAATAATCACCCACTATCCATCATTTATCCCCAAAAAAATACTTAATAAATTTTAAAAAAAATCTATTTAATATTTTTTGGGGTTTTCCATTTTTTATACACGAGAGCAGGGATTTAGAAATATGTATGTAGGATGCATATATAGTTTTAGAAATTTATATCCAAGAGATTTCATTTTTGGAAACTCTTGAAGTTATGGGTTTGCTATTTGCTCTCGGATATATTTTTTATTTATTTTATATAATGAATTGTCTCTCGCGTGAATATAAAAAATGTGGACGGAATGACAAACTTTGTTATTATTTGTGTTTCTTGGGTGTGCATACTTATTTATTGTAACTGTTGCCATTTGCATCAACAGATCACTTCCATAGGAACGCGCCTAATCCTGGAAAATAGTAAACATGCAACATCTTAATTTGTTTGTATTAGAGATGTAAAAAAAAAAAATCAGTGAAATGGAAAAATTGGTTCCAGCAGATTAGAATCCGTCGGTTTTGTTCGTTTTTTTAGGAACCGAATCAGGTTTGGTTCCGAATTTTTAAAAATTGATTTGGACAGTTTGATTCATAGATTTGTCTGATAAGTTCCGATTCCAAACCGGATCGGACCGAACTGGAGAATATCAATCAATATTTTTATATATTTAATACAATGAATTATCTCCTTAAATTCGGTGAGATTTCCTCACTTGATAAAAAGTTCAAATTATAAATACAAAATATCTAACCATAATATATATGTTGCTGCTGCTTTTTAATTTCTTACACTCATACCTTTGTAAATTTATGGACATCTTAAGTTTGGATATCTAAATTTATGAGTCATCTTCTATTATAGCTATATGTGCGTGTGATTTTTTAGTAGAAAATTTATTAATTTATCTACCAAAATTGTGATTCCAAACTCGAATAGAACCATTACTTTTAGGTTCGTATTGGATTGGTTTCAAGTTTTGTATGAATCAAATTGGATTGGATTCAAGAATCGTAGGGTTTAGTTATTTGTTTTACTCAAAATTGAATCAATCCGAACCTGAATACCCTTAGTTTGTCTCCATTTTACTTTTGAATTATCAATGTTTACAATAATTTCAGATGCAACAAATACGCATCACACCAAAGTATTGGATGTAGCTGAACTTGTATTAAAATTACTTATTAGACAAAAGTTAAATACTATTAAAATAAAACTTTCAAAAATCAACTATTATTTTTATTTTATTCTTTTTTTTTTTGGGGGGGGGGGGGCAATAAAAAAGGAAATTGTCAATTTTTTTGAAATTATTTTGGACCTATAAACAAAAGCAAAATTTATAACAAATACTTTTTTAACACACACTTTCAAGACAAAAAAAACATAAATTATTGCTAATAAACAACACCAAACAAGATTCTTGCATGTTTGACAGATCTTATAAGTTGTAATTTCTATTTTTTGTCTTAAAAATTGTGTCAAATTGTTAGTCACAACTTTTACTCTGCTTATGAGCAGAAAAACTTACAAAAAAATTAATTCCAAAAAACTTTATTTTAAACCTTTTTAATTTCTGTTTTTAAATAAATATTTTTAACATAAACTCAATTTGACTTGCGAGAGAGAGAGAGGTTGATAACTTGATAGTGAAAGTGGGTAGTGGATCCTTTTCTTTCTACAACAACAACAACAAAAAGAAAGTGGGTGGTGGATGGATCACACGAGAAACACTGTTACGATTTTAGAATTTGAATATAAAAAAAATAAAATTCAAAATAAATGGCCCAACTCTATTTAGTTGTGTGAGATTTATACATTTAAATAAATTTAAGATGTTTATTTTGAATTCTGAAAACATTTCTTAGTTTCAAATTCTGAAAACCCATTGTTTCTCCACAAAAAATGAGAAATAGAGAGGGGTCCATGTGAAGAGAGATATGGGTTACCACTGTGGGTCGCCGCGTGCTTGAGTGTGTGTCCAATTTTAGGCCACATGGAGTGTCGCCGTCTTCTCAAAAACAAAACTCGTGGACGAGACACCCTATATATTTTACCTTTGTGGAGAATCCCGTCATCACTATATTTTTCCTTATCCATGGTTTGGTTTGGTTTGTAGACTAGGATCTGCATTCATGTCTTTGGGGTGATCCAAAATGTTTTTCAACTTTGCTTTCCAAATCAATCTTTATTAGGAAACACTTTTACCTATAGGTCACAACCATTGCTAAGCCTAGAAACTTTCCAAGAAAAATTGTTAATTACATACTGATGAACGGTAGTTAATGAGCAAAAAGTAATACGATATATCTCGATGATATTCGTGAAAACTGTTCAAAAATATGTAAAATATAAATACAAATTTTAACTTTTTTGATTTCACATGTGCCTTAACCGGATCTGTTTGGCATATGTCAAAATGACTATTCTCTTCATCGTAATTTGTTTGTTTGTCTTAAAGAATCTAACTTATTATGGATAACACGAGTATACACATTAAAAGTTTAGATGTTGATTGTAGATCTCGTGGCTTCTTTTTCATTTATAATATATTACTTTTTGAATTGAAATAAAAAAATAAATAAAAAGGCTTATTAAAAGTTTTAAATTTTAAAATTCTCCTTCAATAATTTAAAATTATCTAAAAGTAAAAATTAAACATGTCACATCAATTTAAAAATGAGGGGCATACAAAAGGATAAATCAAACTTATTTTGGTGGTTGACTTTGTAAAGTGGCTAAACTTTCTAAGATATCTAAAAAAGAAAATGTGGATAAATAAATTAGTATGGAGGAAATATTTTTTATTTAGACTTTACCATTTACAGTACACAGCATTTCAAGAAATAATTAGAAAAAGAAAAAAAGTACTAGTAATATATTGAGGGTTTGAATTTCTCCAATAACACTTTTCTTTTTGTAAAAAAAAATATTGTGATGTAATAAGTAGGACCAAGCTTCTCTACAATTCAAAAATGGATTGCACATATGTAATAAGTAGGACCAAGCTTCTCTACAATTCAAAAATGAATTGCACAGATGCAATTCAAGCATTTTAAAAATCCATTTTGAATTTACTTTGATGATCCAAATCGTTCTCATCGAGATCTTAATACGGTAAAAAATTACATAGATCAGATACAGATTAGTAATCGATCAATACCAATTTGTATTAAGATAAATGATTATAATCATGTGCTGTCACTTTTATTTATTAAGTTATAAAACAGTACTGAATAGATACTAAATTATGCATGATTAACGTAATTTTTTATAATATTTATTTATAACAGAATTTACTCTACATATGATTTAAATTATCAAAACAGACTCAAAATACTTGAGTTCTATCGATGTAGTTTATTTTTATACGAGTTCTGCTATTGGAAGCCCACTAAGGGCTTTCAATAAGAAGCACACAAAATGACAATTTTTTTTAATTTTTGATACACTTTTATATATTTTTATATATTTTTTATACACTTTTTTACACATTCTTATACCTTAAATAAAATTCATCGGCTTCTTTTGGCATTTTCCTTTTTATATTGCATATAAGTCATGTCCAATAAAGTATAGGCCTAGTGTTAAATTTTGAGGCCTGCGAGAGAAGATGCTGATAGAAAAAGAAGACACGACTCTTGCCAAACATTGTCAAACCACCAAGTCGGTTTGAGTAAAGCCATT
Source organism: Actinidia polygama (assembly GCA_030159135.1). Taxonomy (NCBI): domain Eukaryota; kingdom Viridiplantae; phylum Streptophyta; class Magnoliopsida; order Ericales; family Actinidiaceae; genus Actinidia; species Actinidia polygama. Next base: position 3,938,744 of record BRYF01000002.1, on the reverse strand, counting down.
AAGCAGTGCATTGGATCAGGTATTGGAATAGCAACAGGTCAGTCAGTTCACAAGAAACAGCTAATCTGATCATGTGTACTATGGAAGCCTGTTCAACTAGTAGTACATGTCTCTGCTTTTTTAACTCAAATTTGCTTTGACAAGTCTCAAGCTTTTGGTGTTGGAAAATGCTATGGGTATCTCAATATTGCACCCCTAGGTGAGGTGGAGCATTTGGATTGGCTGACATAACTGGGTGGACCTCACACCTAGCCAATTCAAATGCTCCACCTCACCCGTGTGCATATAGTGTGCATTTATGGTATAATATTGGAGTACCCATAGCACTACTCGTTGGTGTTTGTGAGCTTTATTTGGTTGAATTCTATTTTGGTGCAATGGGTCAAATCCAAGTCATGACATTCCAGTAGTGATTATACTGATGGGAAAAACAATAGTAATAAGTTTAGCACTCTAGTTTTTAGAAAAAAAAGTAGTGAATAATTCCACTTTGCTTGTTTAATTAGGTTGTTAATCTATTTTCGCGGATAATCTATAATTGATAATCTTTTATAATTAAAAGTTTATGATTTTTAATTTTTGGCAACAGTACCCTCTTTTATATTATAAATATATTTATTTATTAATTATTTAGTAAAAAATGTCAATTCATTACTGCCACTGGATACCACTCCAGTCGCTGGCCAATTTTTCGGCAAACCTTCAATTACTTTTTTGATGAACTTTTCAGAAATAAATTTTATTGTTTTAGTATTCTACAAGAAGAAAACGAACAATGAATTTGTCTTTGGAATGAACAATAATATTTATCTCCGGAAAAAATAGTGAAATTTTACTGTTTGATTTTTCGGCAAACTTTTTCACATATAAATTTATCTCTTAAACGGACAATAAAACTTATCTCTGAAAAAGTTCACCGAAAACTAGACGGAGGCCCGGCAAAAAAGTTGGCAACGAAGACTTCACTCGAAATTGAGATTTTCCAGAAAAGTCGTCTACCGCATGGGCAGAAGTGGCCTATGACCGCTAGTGGTGATTGCTAAAAAGGGTAGAGATTGTGGGGTTATATAATGAGAAGTAAGATATGGTGTAAAGAGTACAAGAGTATATAAAAAATAATTTTTTTATGACATAAATCAAATATGTTAAAAAATTAATCCATAGACTATATAATAAACTCCCTTTTTTAAGGGTAAAAAATGGATATGTCCTATTGACAAATAAATATACTCTTAAAAGTACAC
>BRYF01000002.1:3925000-3927500 GCA_030159135.1 Actinidia polygama | reverse complement strand
AAAAAAGTTTAAAATAAATTAAAATAAATTCAGCTAAAATAAAAAATTGAATAAATCATTTAATTATAAATTAGACCTCAACTTTAATTAATCACAATTATATTCATGTACATGGGGGGAAAAATCGTAATCGATAAACACGAAAAGGTTGTAGCGGCCACCGAATCGTAATCGATAAACACAAAAGGCGGCTTTCTTCCAAAGGGTTTCGATGGCTGACGTACTTTAGCCTAATCGTTAGGCTTTGTTTGGATCAGAGGAAAACAAATGAAAAGGAATAAAACATGTTGGAATTAGAAGGTTTATTTTTCTAATTAAATTAGAAAATATTCTCTTATTTAGTAATCTATAATATGAAGATTTATTTTCCTAAGTAGATTAGGAAATATTCTCTTATTTAATAATCTATAATATGTCATGTTGACCATATTGATTTTCTTATTATTATACTTATTTAGTTTTCCTTACTTAGAATATAAGATGTCATATATATATTGAGAGGAGTGTGATTAATAATATTATGCTTTTCTAAATTTCTATTTGTTATAAGAGCTACATTACTATTGGTCAGCATTTTTTGCTTTTGCCGCCGTTGGAATATTGTGCGGTATTTTTTTTTCTTCATTTTTTTATCTTTTCTTCTTTTTCTCCACCACCAGTCTCTGCCATCGCCTCTGTTTTGTATGCCGTTATTCATTTGCGTTCAGCAACCATACCATTAGATCGTTTCCATTTGTCCATCACCGCCAACTAGTGGCCCAAAATCATTGCCACATGCTCTGCCGATTTCATTCATGGTTTAGTTTGGGTTTTCCTTCATCGCCACTATTGTGATTTCCATGCCGTCAATATCTTGAGGCCTCATGCCCGTTTGTGACTTTATTGTCTCTGCACAACCTTTTGTAACCTCCAGCATCCTTCCTGTAGTCTCATGCATCCTTCTGGAGCTTCCTGCAACATCATGCAACATCTTAGAAATTCATGTAGCCTTCATGCAATCCCTTGCTGCCTCGTGCAGCCTGCGACCTCGCATAGCCTTTGTCATCGATATTTCGACGCCTTTGCTCATTATTGTGATTAATAATATTATGTTTTTTTAAATTTCTATTACCTCTTCCTACAGCCTCCTAGAGCTTTCTGCAGTCTTTTGGAGATTCCTGCAGCCTCTTGGAGATTCATGTAGCCTTCATGCAGCCTCTTTGCAGTCTCTTGCTACCTCGCGCAGCTTGCGACCTCGCATAGCCTTTGCCATCAATATTTCAATGCCTTGTAATATTTTCTTTTCCTTTTTTTTTTCAACTAGGTATCAGAGTCACACGGCTCTTGATCAGCCTCCTCCGCTTCCGCCGGCGATGATGGTTCTGCTGTTGTCGGAATATTATTCGGGTTTTTTTTCTTCACTTTTTTATCTTTTCTTTTTCTTTTCCACCATCACCAGTCTCCGTCATCGTCTCTATTCTGTATGCCATTGTCCGTTTGCGTTTAGCAACCATACCATTAGGCTTGGATCTTTTCGATTTACCCATCGCAGCAACTGGTGGCCCAAAGTCATTGCCACGTCCTCAGCTGATTTCATTCATGGTTCAGTCTGGGTTTTCCTTTACCGTCACAATTGTAGTTTCTATGATGTCGATATCTTGAGGCCTCATGCCCGTTTGGGACTTTTTTGTCTCTGCACAATCTTCTGCAGCCATCCTACAGCCTCCTAAAGCTTTCTGCAACCTTCCTGCAGCCTCATGGAGATTCATGCAACCTCTTGGAGATTTTTGTAGCTTTCATGCAGTCCCTTGCTGCCTCGCACAACCGGCGACCTCGCATAGCCTTTACCATCAATATTTCGATCCCTATCAATAAAAGCAATCAAAAAAATATAAATTTTTAATCAAACATGTAAAAAAGTTTACTAAATACGAAAACCAAATTTATACCATTTTTCGTCTTTAGTAAACTTTTTTACTATTTGATTAAAATTTTATAGTTTTTCACTTCTTTTGTACTAGAGGAGTCCAAAAATATAAAAAAAATACATAATTAAAAAAATCATTAAAGAAAAAATAAGCCACTTTACGTAGTTTTTTTCCAAGTAAAAATAGTTTATTTTTTGAACTTTATCCTAGATTAGGTAAAAAAATTAAGAATCGAAAAAATATTAAATTTTAATCAAATGGTAAAAACAAAATCACTAAAGCCAGAAAAACTCATTAACCAAAGCAGATATATAAACCAAAAAAATACTATCCCAAACAGATCACACTCTGAATGAATCTAAATAGTAATGAAGATCACACTCCTATAGTCCTATTGTCTCCTTAGTTTTTCAGTGCATAATTGTATTTACTATTGTTGGCAGCTTGCCATCTCAAGAGAAGTTCCATAACTTTCACAAACCAGATTAATCTGTTGGAGAAAAATACCTCATTTTCTCATCGAACAACGAAGGCTTCAAAATCTTATATTTCTATAATCACTCTTTACAGTATACATCAAACAGGCAACTCAA
>BRYF01000002.1:3897500-3902500 GCA_030159135.1 Actinidia polygama | reverse complement strand
CAATCTTCGTAACGAACTTGTGCGATAAATTGTGTTTTTCCACTTCATATCTACTTCGAAATCAGGAAAGCATGAAATATTGCATTTGCTGTTGGAGATGTTAGAGCAAAATTACATGATCGGTTACATATTTTAAAAAGTCAGTAATTGTCATGTCTACATAGTAGAGTTCATAATGTTTATATGATAACGTGTTATAACCGTTGTAATAATTTTTTTTGTTGGGAATCAATCATATGTTTGATCCCTAAATTGTATAGATCTTATAAACTACGAATCATAAAAATCGCAAAATAAATGAAAATAAATGCAAGAAACAAAGGCAATAACACATAGATATATGAGATTCGGCAAATCGTGCCTACATCCTCAGTGAGCTAAACCAAATCATTATATTGAAGATTACGGAATACATAATTTTCTTCTCTCAGAAAAAACGCCTCACAAAACTCTTTTGAAAACCTAAAAACGCTTATATTGTTCTATTTAAAAGGTTAAAATCAAGATACCGAAAATGCCCCTGCAAAAACGCTAAATGTCGTTTTCGGCGAAATCCAAACCCGCGATCCAGATTACCGCCCGCACACGAGTGCACCGCAGGGGGCTCCGCGCTCCTGCCACCCCCGAACAATCTGCCGAAGCTTGTCACCATTCTCAACATTTTTTTCCTCCCTCAGGAGTTGCACTATGTGGTTTACCTATATAGACTGTTCTATGAGAGTTCATGGACGATTCGTAGTAGCCCACTCTGATTTTTCGCAATCAAAACCGTTTCCAATGGGCCCATTTGGGCCAACAACCTTATACTTTATAAAAAGGCTTTGCTTTGGGCTTTTGATTTAAATTGCTCTATTCTGATGGAAGTTTTAGCTGACTCTGTACATTGTGCCAAGAAATAGAAAGTCGGTAGCTATTACATCTAAGCTATTCTTTTTTCTCATTTCTTTTCTTTGATTTTTTTTGTTATTAATTTTGAGTTTTTTCATCTTCGGTAAACTTTTTTTACCGTTTGATTGAAATTTTATTTTTTTATATATTTTCGGACTTCTCTAATTAAAAGGAATCGAAAAATATAAAAGTTCGATCATACGATAAAAAAAATAAATAATTTTGTAGAATTTCATCAAAAAAACTAAAAAAAATTAACCCAAACTGGACTTAAAAATATAGAATTTCCTCCCCAAATCTAATTGGTTCATTTCCTTCCTCATCCTCCACTCGTATCCGTTTTTAATTTTGTAGGGAAATAATTTTTAAGAATTTAGAAATATTTTTTTATTGTTTTCTAATGAATTATTTTTTTCCAAAAAGAAATTAAAAATCATAAACCAAATAAATATTTAGCAAAACAGATTCTATTAAGTATTAACATCAATTTCCAAAATTTTCTCTCTAGAGAGAGAGGAAGAAACTCTGGGTTTTTTATGTAATTTCCATTTTGAGTCTTGTTGGATTTTTTAGCACCACAAGAAGGGGTGATGTCCAAGTACAAAAGTCAAAACCTAGTATTCTAAAGGCATAGGTTTGGTATGAATAGGGTCGGGTCATGCTGACACCGAAAGGCCAAACCATGGACAGCGATACAGCGAGGCATCATCAGCTTGGACGGTGACGAACATCGAGACAACATCATCGGACGGTGCATACTTAATGTTACAACTCAAGTACAAAGTAGTTATAGGGAAAAAAAAAACTATTTTTACTCAACTAATAAATTAAAAATTTTAATTATTTTTTTTATTTTGATTTTTTTTAATTTTATTTCGTAAAAAATAAAAAGTATAAAATTTTAATAAATAATTTTTTTTTTTACTAAAGATGAAAATACGTCCCGAAGAACTGACGAATCCGAGTTATACAATTTAGCTTAAAAATGACAACCAAAAATAATGAAATTAGCTCAAAAATGAGTTAACTAATTAACTAACCTAAGCTAAGTTATACAATTTCAAAAATTAGATGTGTGTTCACTTGAGGTGGATATATACTGCATTTAGTTTTAATTATGTATAATGAAATTTTGAGTAATTTCACTAAATAAAAAATATTTAGTTGGAGAAAAAAAAGAAAATAAAAATAATTACTCTCTTTATATAGACAATGATTAGCAAATCTAAGGGCTTGTTTGGTAACGTTGCTATTTTTTTATTTTTTTATTTTTATAAAATAAAAATAAAAAAATATTTGTGTTCACCTGTTTTTAAACTATTTAAAAATAAAAGCATGTTTGCCAAAGATTTTTTTACGTTACGTTACACAAAGATTTATATTACATAAAAATAAAAGCATGTTTGCCAAACATATAAATGACAAAATTGTTGTCATTTGTATGTTTTTTGCAGCGTTGGTGGAGACGTGGTGGCAGCGTTGGTGGAAACATGGAGGTGGTGGAGACGTGGTGGCGGCATTGGTGAAGACGTGGTAGCGGCGGCAATGGAGATGTGGTGGTGGCGGTGGTGGAGACGAGGTGGTGACCGCAGTGGTGGTGGAGATGTAGGGTAGTGGTGGAGATGTAGGGTAACGGCGGCAACGATCGTGGCAATGGCAACGGGGGTGGAGACAGAAACGCATGAACAGTACTGTAGTCAAAAATAAGTTTTGAAAATAATGCAAAACTAACTTTTCTCACTATTTTAAAAAATAGTGATAGTAATTTTGTCTTTTTTTTTAATTTATAAATAGCAACAATTTTTTTATTATTTATATTTATATCCAAAAAACAGAAATTAAACAGTTACCAATATCACTAGGTGTTGTCTTGGCTTGAATTTTTTAGATGATATGTTCAATTTTAAGGTTTGTGATTCAAAACTTTTCAGGTGCCATATATCAATTCCTAGCTTTCATCGGGCACCCCGTAATAGAATGTAGGGTTGCTCCCTGAATTGGTTGAACCTTAAGCCATATACCAAGGAACAAAAATTATATTTTGATTAGCTATTTTTCCTAATTACTAGAGTACATTGAGGCTCTATTTGTGATAATAAATTTTTTTATTTATTTTTGATCTTTTTTGTCTTTAGTTAATTTTTTTCGTCATTTTTTTTAAATTAGTTTTTTATATATATTTTCATAATTCTCTCGTTAAGAAAAAACGAAAAAATATAATTTTTTGATCAAACAATAAAAAAAATCACTAGACCCAATTTAGGGTAATGATTTTTTTAACTGCTTTGATTTTCTGAGTTTTTTTTCGTGTTCAGTGATTTGTTTTGAAAAAAACTCATTAAAGACAAAAAATAAATCAATTTTAGATGATTTTTTTGTCATTTTTTACGTCATTAGTGAACTTTTTTCTAAATAATAAAAAATTATATTTTTGTACTCAAAGAATTGAAAAAAATTAAAATTAAAATGACGATAAAATAAATTATTAAAAAAAAACAAAATAAATAAAAAAATAATAAATAAAAAACTTAACCCAAACTCGACTTAAAGATAAAAAAAATTCAAAAATCAAATAGATTATTATCCCAAACTTCACATAATACAAAGGGATGGATAACGGAGCCGTGGATCCTTGGTTGGGCAGAGAGATCTCCCATCCCATTATTTCAAGTTTAAAAAATCTTATGAAAGTGATCCTTATCATATACTCACGACGCTCTAGGAATCCATGAATCAATCTCGATCCACAGTTCATCAAAAAAATCGAACGACGCAAAACTCGGGGGGGTTTCTCTCTCTTTCTCTCTCTCTCTCTCAAAACTCTGAAGCAAAAGATCCTCCACCCCACCCCCACCACCATTACCTCTCTGACGCTGATTGCGACGTATGAGTGAGAGAGATCGAGAGGAACATGCATGGTTCCACCCCCACCGGCCACCTCATCTCATCTCATCTCATGAAACAGCTCTATGAAACAGTGGAGGCTCTGATTCATTTGTCAGGTGAGATTGACGGGGAGAATTGGAACTCGTTTGTATCATCATTCCAATCCTCTTCGAGTTCTGTTACATTTTTCATTTATTAATTAAAATGAACGTTGTGTGTCAGTCTCTAATGCCGACTGCGATTACCAATGAATAATTGACATTAACAACGTGAAATCCCTATTTTACCCCCCCTGCCCTCGTAATTAGGGTTCTGCTTAACCAACCTCCCAGAAAAATATTTCAATTTTTTTTATTAGGAAATTAAAAATTAATTCCTTTTTTTATCTTGGATGATTAAAAAATCATTTAATATTTGGCCGTGAATCACTAATAACGGCTGAATTTATTAAAAATCATGGGTCAAAGGACCCTAAAACCAAGTTAAAAAAATAATCCACACAACCAAAAAAAAGTAGAGTTTTTTAGCCAAAATACAACTAAATAATTTAGGCCAAATGATCCCGAACATTATTGAAATATAAATTTTATGTATTTAACTTGTCAAAATAGCTAAAATATTCATTTAGCGAACCAATCTTTCAATAATCCAGATCCCTGTTTTAGCCCTGGTAATTAGGGTTCTGTTTCCTCCACCTCTCATAATCGAAGGCCTCATTTGGCCTAACTAAAATATCTCATTTTTTTTTATTTTTGACTATAATATAAAAAATTAAGTCTTTTTTATATTGGACGGTTAAGAAATCATTTAATTTTTGACCGTTAATCACTAATAATGGCTGAATTTATTAAAAAAACATGGGTCAAGCATACCCTAAAACCAAGCAAAAAGAAATCATCCACACACCCAAAAAAGTCTAGGTTCAATGGGTCAAAAAAAACCCCAAAATACAGTTAAATAATTTAGGCCAAACCAGACCTAACCTATTGAAATATTAATTTTATATATTTAACTAGTCAAAATAACTAAAATATTAATTCAGCTAGTCTGTTATGAACGATCTAATCACATCCATGAAAGGACGAAATAGTCCTCAATGCATGTATTAAATATTTAAAGAAATAGTATTTTCTATTCTCCATTTAAAATTAAATAAAAAATACAAAAATTAATTTTTCTTAATTTTTTTCTTCTAAACAACAGTACATTTCTAAAAATATCAACAT
>BRYF01000002.1:3825000-3827500 GCA_030159135.1 Actinidia polygama | reverse complement strand
CCAAGCTCGGCCCAAATTCAGGATAGTATGGATTGAGTTTGGGTTCAATTTTGAAGTCCTTGGACTGGCCTCCATCCCGGCCCGTGATAAAGCCCGAAGGCCCGGTCTGTGGCCCGGCCCAACTTGAAGGCATTAGTTTTTTATAATATTTTATATGTAAAAAACCATTATCTATAAATGATTTTATGTAATTACGCATTATTTTTTTATTTTTAATATTTTTAGTCTTTTAATTTAAAATAAAATATATTTTTAAAAAATATTATTTAAAGGCTCGTAGGACCAAGCCCAGTCCGCCCTATAGGCCCAAGTCCCTTAAGGCCCGTGGGCTGGACTTTGGTCTCATCTTTTAAGCTCGGTTTAAGCTCAGTCCGTCTCATTGACTAGTCAAAGCCCACCGGGCCCAACCCAAGTCCGGTCCAGCCCGACCAAAATGGGCCTTGGCCGACCCGACCCATTGACGACCCTTTGTGTGGACAAATCGATAGCTGTTTAAGGATAAGTCCAACTTTATCTCCTAATTGCTTTAAATTTGTTCGGTTTCTTTATTAATGATTTTTTTTATAATTCAGTATCCGACCCAATGACCGATTAATCAGATGAACTAATCCCACACTATACTAGTGGGGGGGTCTATTAAAATTGAGACAAAGCCCTGTATGAACTGACATAACTTAAAAATTAATAACACCTAAAATGTTTCGACAATGAGACCTTAAAATAGAGCAAACTACTTAGCTAACTTTGGAGTTCAAATGGATAGTTATTTATGGATAAGTGGATAAGTCCAACTTTATCTCCTAATTTCTTGAAAATTTTCCTTTTCTTACATTAATGCTTTGTGACCAGAATTTTTACTTAGAACTTTTCTTGTATAATACAAATTCAAATTTAGTGTCTTGCCGGCCACATCAAGAATAAATCTGATCTATATATTTTAAATTTTAAGTATGTTTTTGGATGCGTAGAATTTTTGTTTTTCTTTAGAAATATGACTATTCAAGATATCAAACTCAACGTGATTTTGTATGCTTGAACTAGTATAGATATTTTTTTTATGCCCCAGGGCGTAACTCAGTTGGTTCACAGGTGGTAGATTGCACCCAAGTATAGATATTTTTATAGAAAATTCCAAGCTTCAACTCCTGATTGCTGTTGCATACCATAGAAAATTCAAAGAGAACAAATGAGAATTATTACTCTCCCACTCTCTCTCTCTCTCTCTCTCTCTCTTAGCTTAAGAACTACTATTAAAAACGCAGGAGTGGTACATTGATTGATTAGGGATGCAAAAAACATAACCAAAAACAATGAAGGTTCTACCACTTGTACCTTTCTTGGTTTTTGCTATATTATTTGTGGTCGCCTTGTGTGTTAGTATAATCTTTCGTTGCGTTTTAGGACGTCCTTTATATGCTGGTGGTGGTAGTAGTCGGATTGGTGGCCACCACGGTGCTATGTCAATGTTCACAACCACCCACCATGGTGGAGGTGGCAGCGATTTTGGTGGTGGTGGTGGCCATGGAGGAGGTGGCGGTTATCATGGAGGTGGTGGTGGTGGCCATGGAGAAGGTGGCGGCTATCATGGAGGTGGTGGCGCTTGCTAATTTTGGCAAACCTCATTTTTTCTCTCCTAGGTATGTTTTCTCTCGTTTGCTAATTTTGGCAAACCACCTTTTTTTTCTCTCTCTCAATTCTCATGTTGTTTTCTATCATGCAAGGCTGTGTTTAAATTTCAAATTTGGTGGAAAAAAAATAAAAAATATAGATGATCTAATAGTCCTGAACGGTTTGATCATTTATCTTTTTTAATTTCATTTCTCTCACCAAATTTAGAATCCAAACACAACCTAAGCTAATTAAATCTGTGATGATCGCCTAATTTATGATTGAGCAAAGATATAAAAATAAAAAAAACTATACAGACTATACAAACGAAAAATGCTTATAGAACATCTTTATATGTAGAATGATCTTCTAAAATAAAACACCCACAAAGACGCATCGTTCTAATATAATTTTCTATGCAAACTTTATGTAAGAATAGATTTTTCTTATTTTGTAATTATATTTATTTTTCTTTCAATAGTGACCAGAAATTGCGCTCATGGTGCGGCTAGGAGGGCCTTATATAAATAATACAGCGGCTATGGTGGTGGAGCTGGTGGCGTGCGGTGGCGGTTGTAGTGATGAACATGCTGATGCAGGCTCAATTTTTATTGTTATGTAATTGGTTAATATTATTTTGGAATTAGTAATTTTTTACTAAATTTGCATTTTTTTATAGGTAGCCTAGAATCATTAAGTGTCCTGATTTGAGTTATTTTTGTTTTTCTGTTATACTAATTATTACAGGGGGTTACAACCCCATAATACCCTTAAAAAATGGTCCGATTTAGGTTCATTTTAACTATATAAACTGTTAATATTATAGAACTCGTTGAGTTAATCGTCATGAAAAAAATTAGATTGATCGAACATTGGAAATTACGTGATCGAA
>BRYF01000002.1:3702500-3705000 GCA_030159135.1 Actinidia polygama | reverse complement strand
CTTTGACCTCCTTAAATGGGCAGCATAATTAGTAAATAACAGGCTCAGTGGTGTCTCTTACCTCACTGGGAACATGTTTTTGTAACCTGAAAATAACGCAAGCTGAGCTATTCTATCAGTAATCTTGACAATTACGTTGCTGGTGGTTCATACACTTACACGTGCTTGCAATATATTAATTACCTGCAGAGCCGATCTGTGGAGGAGTTCTACCGCAGTCGCGGGAAGTTGTTAGAGTTTGATCTTCCAGGGGGGATCCCAGAATCCTGGCCAAAACTGCTTCAAGCTTTGAATCTGGATAATTACGAGGACACCAAGTCTGCAGCCGCATAGAATTTTGCTGCTGGTGTTAGTATATTCTCAAGGTAAGTTTGATCATTCTTTGCATTTGTGATATGTACATTCTTATTAATTATGGATGGGTAGAAGCAATTCTATATGCAATAAAATCTCGGAAGGTCCTGACCTATTAATCAGGGTTTCTTCCCTATGTGTATCCGGAGAGGAGCTGTGATAGTACTGGTTATGCCATCATGTGGCTTATACTTATCCAGTGACAAAAAGGAAAAAGAAGTAAAAGCTTCACAGTCATTTCATTCATGAATTTCAGTTCAGTTTACTGCCATATAGTTTGGCTGACTGTTTTGGTCATCTAAATAGTGCAATAAATTTCTTGAACTTGAAAGTGCCGCAGTTTGAAGAAGTTCCAAAACTACTCAAGTTACATAAAAAATATGAAAAGCATGAACTTCATTTAGCATCACACATTCATTATTGTGACCATTCCTGGAAAATTTGGCTGCATCATTTGCCAACTTTACAAAGGGACAAGGACCTGGGCAGGGTGGGGCAGGTTTGGGGGAGAATTTCTTAAGCAGGTGTGAAGTAGTAGTCCCCGCTCCAAACCCGCCCTTTGGCATTCCTAAATGGGGTACACTGCAGTCTTTCCACCTTACTAAAAAAGAAGGAAATATGCAATTCTATCTTATGTTAGCCTCCCCTTTTTATACCTCAAGATTGGCAATCTATCTTCCTATGGTCTATTCTCTTATGTTCTATGTTCCTTATAAGACTCTCATACCTGCCTGCATCTTTCATCTTCTCATCTGACATATGTTAGTTGTACTTTGGAGGTGAGCATCTCCTGTAGATACATCAAAATTTACCACTGAGATCTTACTCAACTATTTTACATTACATTTCATTAGGATAGAAATTTACTTGTAATGCTACAGATCTCATGACTTTCTCCTTGTGCAAATGGTGGGCCCTATAAATATCTAGTTTTCTGAATCTATGACTCAAAACCAGCTTGTTTCTGAAAACAATGGGCTAATTCCAGCCACTTAAATTGAATTGGTTTCAATTGGTCGGATTCATAGGTGCCTCACATGGAGCCCACATGCTTGCGGTCCTCAAACCACGTTAGGGATTTGTTTAAAATCCAAAGGTTATTGGACTTGCTTGGACACATCTAACTTGATTGCAGACTATTATAGTTCTCATAAAAGGCACTTTTTCATCTTTCAAGACTATGTTTTGGCTTCTCTAAATTTTGAGAAATGTGTTTTATTGTAAGGTTGGTTCATTGTAGGTTGACTTCGAGTTTAAATAATTTGAATTGTTGATTTTATAAAATTTGTCAAGGTCTTCATGCAAAAAATTAAATTGATCGGTATCTGCATTCTTTCAGTCTATAATGAGAATTATGTTCGTTGTTTAAACAAATGTTATTTAATAGTGTGGCTATTAATATATAATCATCCCGATCTTTTATATAGATGATCTTTTTAATGGGTATCACAAGATGAATGGATCAAATTACTAGAATCGCTTAGAATCGCTTTAGATGGGCCATAATAGGCCAACTTTATAGTAAAATCTCTCTCTCAAGTTTAGCGAAATTGGTCGTTTCAATGGGTAAATTCCTAATTTCGAAACCCATGTTTGGTGGGCAATTGAGTTCAATGTGGAAATTGGGTGGAACTTCACAAATATCTCAGCTTTAGAAAGGCAATCAGTTGAAACCAATATTTTGAAAATTGGACCAGTAAGCAAAATGAAAAAGGGGTTGGATAGATAGGTTATTGGTACAATTGCTAGGTTAAATTGGAATTGAATTATGTTGTTATAATTATGTCGTACGGTTTTGCAGTCAAACGATGGGTTGAGCTGTTGGTTTATTCCGGTTTTATGTATAAAGCGGGTTTAAAGGGTGAGTTGGATTGGAAATCAAACATGTGTCTTAGTCCGATTTTCAAAACATTGGTTGAAACTAATAAATTTTTATACACTTAACTTTTCCTTTAGTTTATAAGTTACTTTTCAAGAACTAATCCTTGCACCAATTGCTTTTAATTGCATGCAAACCCTAGTGTATTTTGCTTATACCATCACCCTATCTCATATATAAAAGCGGTAGGGCAGGATGGGTAATCCGAACACACTATCCATTGCCATCCCTAATTGAATACAACAATGACACCAGCTCATGTGGTGC
>BRYF01000002.1:3587500-3595000 GCA_030159135.1 Actinidia polygama | reverse complement strand
ATAGAATTAAAACAGAGCCGAAAATTCTTGAACTGCAGCAGTGAAGTCCAAAATTGGCCCAGGGAAGCTTGGTCCCTTTGAAAACTCATTGATGGTCATATTTATTAGGCGTAGCCTGTTCAGAGCCCATAGGTTTAATTTGCTTTCCCCTGTCAGAGCACCCAGGTTTTTAACTCTATCAACTACCCCTTGAATTTTCTACACTGACAATTCTTGACTAGCTTCTCAATTTCACACAGCTTTTGCTCATTTTGTTCTGTATCAGTTCTATCAGTTTTATGTTTTTGTATTTGAACTTCATTGAATATTCTTCATCTTATGAGCAAATTAAGACCGTGCCCTAAGAAATATAACCTGTAAGACGTAGAAGTATTATATGTCTGATTCTTCAACTTTAAGTCGACTTTTTAAACTTATTATTACCTCAATTTTGGTGTGCTATTACTTTTAAACGTTACCTTTCTAATTTTGATAAAAAAAATTACTCTCTCGGTTCCTCTAGTCACGGCTCACAACGAATGGAGAAGTAAAAAAATTTGACCAAGATTTTAAAATAAATCATTAAAAATAACATGACACCAAGATCGAGCAAAAATAAGTACAGAAGTGACTTAAAGTTGGGAAACAAACGGCACAGCTTAATAAACATTACCATCTCATAATTAAACAAGGTAACTAATAAAATCAATGGTAGTAATTTGATTTGCTTGGCAAATTAAATACTTTAAAGTCATCTAGGAATCAAAATTCTTCGGTTAAAGTTTTTTTCTCTGTCAAACTGTGGACAAATAATATAAAAATGTCGTACTTAATACACAAAAGCCGTTATGGGGACATAAGACTTGCTTTAAATTAAAGAGGTAAAAAGTAGGTAAATTCTTACCATTTTAGAGTAAGTTAGACCATTTAAATCTGCCACATGCTTGGTCTCACTTATTTGGGTGGTGAATTATGAATTCAGCTTATCCTGATGTTGCTTAATTTATTTACAGGAAGTACTAATGCTCCTGGATAACTTTCCATATAAGAAAAGCTTGAATTATGGTTGGAAGTTGAAACTCAACAAGAAGAAGTAAATATTGGACACTTCAAAAGTTTGAGCACATGGTAAGTAATTAATTACTTCAAAATTATTTGTTTTGGGTCCTTTTTATTTTCTTTTTCTTCTACGAGTAAGATAATATTGATAAAAATTATAAATATATACAAATTTGACGTGCATACCTTCAGAAAATACAATACTGCGTCCTGAAATACCTAATGCGTATTTGGGCAACCAATCAACAAACAAAACAAATAAACCCTGTTCCGTAATCAAATTGGGCAACCAAATATAATCAAACCATCCATCCAAAACAAATGATTTAGTCATTTGATTTTGTTTCACAAATGAAAACTCTTGGATCAATATATATATATATATATATATATATATATATATATATATATATGATAGAGAGATGGTCTAGGGTTGGTCTTTTGCCTATTAGTTATTGATAAAAATTCATACCTAGCAGTGGCGGAGCCCCCCCTTGACTTTGAAAAAATTACAAAATTTCTTTTAGAATTTTTTTTTACACTTTTAGCCCCCCTTAAAATAAATTAAAATTTTTTTGTTTACACTTTGGCCCCCCCTGAACCAGAATCCTGGTTCCGCCACTGATACCTAGTACACAAGATTTCCATTTTTAATAGTAAGAGAGCTAGGGTTGGAATCCTCCGCCCCAAATTTATGCACATCACATGAAGAGATCTATTAGACAATGAATGGAGAATCCAGTTCATTTTGAGTAAATATTAGGTGTAACAGTGACACCATAAATCCATGAAAAAAAAACTTATTTTACGGTATCCACAACTATATTATTAGCAAAAAGTTTCAACTATGATATTTTATTAGCTGGTGACCCCACATAGCAACATTTGTCTGTTCTAGAGAGGTAGTAATTAAGTAGGTATATAACTTCCCTACCATGTTTGCAATGAGTTAGAAACATTTAAACCTTGCACATGCTTAAGTTTCCCTACCATGTAGTGAATTTTGAAACCAAAGATATTGCTTAATTCATGTACGGTAAGTGCTAATATTATTACTGAATAGCTTGTCACAGAAGGAAAAGCTTTAATGGTGGTTGAGAAGTTGGAACTCACCAAAAGTTTGATGAGAGACCATAGTCACGTAATTCTCCTATCGAGGCTCTGTTCTCGCTTTCAAAATATATGATCATATTTTAATTAAAAAAATTGTATAACATAGACGATCTCGGGACGCTCTTACTTTTAAAGTATCTTGACAGAAGACGTTCTTGCGCACTTGCTTCCGCTCGCATTCCCGCTTTATGTGACCTAGGGACCCTTCTCCATTTATTGTGGCTTTGAAGAACCTGAAGTACTGAAGAATGATGGCGGTTTCTAAAATTGATAAAGCCAATAACAAATAGAATTGATAAAGGCAATGATGGCTTTTTTTTTTGGCTAATTTTCTGGGTTTTCAGAAAAAAAATTCACTTAATCATCAAATTTCAAATAAAAAAATGTAATAGTCCAATTAAGATTTAGAAAAAAAATAGAGTAATGGCTAATTTTTTTGATTGACGGTTTTTTTTACTATTTTGACTAATTTTTAAAAAAAAATGTGAAGATTTAGATTTACAAATAGACAGTGAGAGTTATAAAACATGTGGTGCCTTATATAATTTCGGTTTGGTTCGGTTCGGTTTGGTTTTAAATGGTTTTAGATACCATAAAACTGAATCTAACCAAAAGAAATCGGTTTTTAAAAATTCAAAACTAAACCGATTGATCAGATCTATAAACCCAAACCAAAATTAACTTTTCGATCGATTCGATTTTTTTGATTTTTCTTACACTTCTATCAGTAAGTTAATAAAATTTATGAGTTTGTATAGCATTTTTCTAACATTATTATAGTTTTCCTTAAATACTCAACAACTCATTGGGTTTTCAGTTGTTACAGTATTAATGAAAATGTCGGCTAGGTAAGTTCAAAGTTCAAAGTTCAAACTTGAAATATAGTGTTCGCACCTATAGCAATATTTTTGGTCCATCTATGTATATTGTATATAATTTATATATGGCCCACATATCTAACTTTTACTTTGGGAGATTCAGCTTTTTAAGGAAAAAATAACAATTAATGTGTTAGAATTCAAATTGACACTCCATTTATTTTGACGATAAATATTTTTTCAAAAGTATTTTTTGCATTTGTTGTCGTTTGGTAGCATGAAGAATAAAAAATCAACGGAATTTATTTTCTGGTCAACAGAAAACACATATTTTAAGAGGCTAAAAACGGTTTTTCTTTTTTTCTTTTGAAAATTATTTTTTAAATCTCGCTTGCTCTCACCACCATCACCACACACAATACAAATTTTTTTAATTAAAAAAAAATTGTTTTATTTTCTGAAAACAGTTTTTAGAAAAATTGTGTTTTTTTTTTTGGAATTTTTTTAAACAGGTTTAAAAAAAAACTATTTTTGGTGAAAAAAATAAGTATTTTTTTTAAAAGACTGTTTTATTTTCTGAAAATATTTATTAGAAAAACTGTTTTTTTTTTATTATAAATGACTTTTTTTTAAAAGAAATATTTTATTTTTTTTTTTTTAAAAAGCTGTTTTATACTTTTAGAAAACTGATTTAATTTTTTTAGTATGAAATCAAAAATATTTTTGGACTTCCTTTGCATTTTAAGGATCGATGTTTTTTTCCTTTTATATGAGTTGGTTTGCTCTTAGAGAAAGAAAGACATATTAGATTGAATTTTTGGATCAGATATCTATGTAAGTCAGATCGAATTCGGATTTGAGTACTGTAGATTTATCATATTCGGATTTGGATTCGGATTCGGATCGTATTCAAATTTATTTATAATTGGATTGGATCGAATTTTTACGAATTTGATCTGAATACGATCAATTGACAGATCTACTTCAAAGTAAGTGCATAGTTAATGAGTTGTTGATGTTTATTATTGATTATTGGTTATTGGTGTTTTCAATTGGTTTTGTTATTTTTCATGCCAAACAAATAATAAAAACTGATTTTTCAAAAAATGAATCCATATAAAGTCAAATGCCGGAAAGCAAATTCATTTCTCCTGAATATTTTCTCTAGAAAGAGAAGTGATCACACGGGAGCGCGCCTGTGGTAGTACCATGGGAGCGCCCATGTGGCATTTTGCTAGTCACACAAAATGTGGTTGGTTGGCCAAATTATGCCTTATTTATTTTTTAAAGCCAATCAAACACATTTTGTGTGGGCTGGTAAGAGGTCACGTGGGCGCTTCCGTGTGATCACGTCTCCTCTAGAAAAAAAAATCGGAGAAAAGGTTTTCTGCCAAAAAGAAACAGAGCGTGATAAAACATTAATCTATTTTTTGATCCTATATTTTCCAATATTCAAAGTTCAACCATAATCATGGCTAATATTTTTTGAAAAATGATTTCTACACTCTAAAAACTAATTTCTACTCTCCAAAATAGGAGTGTAGAAATAAATTTTCTATTTTTTAGGATAAAAATTAATGATATTTCATAAATTATCAAATAAATTATTTTAGTATGAACTCTAACTCTGTTTGGGATAGCTTTTGGATACATATAGCTGATTTGATTTTTGATTTTTTCGTTTTCAGTAAATCTTTTTTACCTTTTTGATTAATATTTTTGTATTTTTTCGGTTTGTCATGATGAGAGGAACCGAAAAAATATAAAAAGAAAATATTTAATTTAAAAAATATTCAAGAATTATTAAAAGCAAAAATAAATTACATTTACTTGACAAAAAACCACTAATACAATGTTAAAACTCCCTAATGGTTCTTCATCCAGTGGCTATCATTTAATTTAAAGGTAGGCTGGACAGTACATAAGAGAGAGGGCTTGTGAGGTTCAGTTTGGATTTGTTTTTTTTGTTTTGTTTTTTTTATCAAATTTTATATTTTTTCTGTTCATCTTGGTTGAAAGGAATCCAAAAATGTAAAAAAAAAATATCTAATTTAAAAAAAAATACTAAAGAGGAAAAAAAATATTTTTATCCCAAAAAATCCATCGAAAATAGTATTTTTCATCTTGACAAGAGGAGTCCGAAAATATATTTTTTTTTTATCTAATTCGAAAAAAAGTTCACTAGACAAAAAAATAATTTTTTTCATCATTAGTTTTTTTTAAATTAGATAAAAAAATTTACATTTTCGGATTCCTCTCTAGAAGAAAAATCAAAAAACTATAAAATTTGATAAAATGGCAAAAAAAATTACGAAAAACAATAAAAACACACGTCCCAATCTGGTCATTGAATTGGGCCCTCCTCCATCTGATACAACTTGAGCCCTCTTCAATGTTGAAGATTAATCTTTTTCATGGTCACTTATTCTTTGCATGTCAGTTTGGGCTGAAAAATAAGATATGAAATGGGCTTTTCAGAATAAAAACAAAGTTTTGTAGGTGATGTTTGATAACAGATTTCAATCCGTTGAGTTCGTTTACCGATTATAAATCACGTGAATATTCGTCACTAATGTTTGTTTTCCTTTACTTTGAAATGGATTAATACTTCGCAATTCCATTTATGCCCCCCCCCCCCCCGCGCATGACACTAATTAATTTTACAATCTAAATCAAAAGAAAAGAAATTTAGTATCCGCATTACACGGCCAAAGTAGTCATTTCGCGTGTTATCCCATAGAAATGGATTAAGAATACCACTCATCCTATGGGATTCTTAATCCTTGGAATTTACATTTTGAATTAGAATATGGTTAAAGTGGATCACATCAAAGTGAGAATTAAAGGGTAATGTAATTCAAATGTAAAATTAGTTTTTTTTTTATTTTGAATTTGAATGCAATTAAGATATATTTCTTTAAAAAAGGTAAGAATTCCCAAACACCAAATGGATAGAGTATTGAGTGCTGTGTGTTTTGAATTGTTTCTGTCTGTTTTCTGGCTTTGTTCCCTGAAGGTGGTTTGTTGTTTTGACAATCAATTTTGTATTTGTTATAGAGAATTTAAAACTTATTGAAAGGGTATTATAATTTTTGCATAACATATATAATTACATACAAAATATACGAAGTTTATACAGAAGCCGGGACGGGCCGTGGCCACCTCGGTCCCTATGTAGTTCTGCCCCCATGTAGTTTAGTATTCTCTTTGCACGTTTACCATCGACCCATTTTTATAATCTGAATAATTCATTTTGTAAATCACACAAAGTATATAATCTATGCAAAAAATTAAGTTGATTGATCATAGTCATTTTTTCGTATCACGTTTGTCTTATAATTGATTTTCAGAATTACACTTGTTATTCGTTTCTTTTGAAACAGATGTGATCGAATCATTTGGATACCGACAACTAATTTTTTTTTATGTAAATAATTCGCTCAACGGGTACTATAGAATATTTGTAATACTTTGATTTAGTGTAATGAATTAATTTTTTTTTAAAAAAAAAGATAAAAACAAACAAACAAACACAACGTATGAACAAGAAAAGAGGCTGATGTACCAAGGTCACGAGGTGAGAGAGATGTCTGGATGGATTGAGCTTTCGTTGGGGACAAATTGCCATGTGACTGTCCAATAGTGTGGCCCATTCCTTCACCATAGAAGTTAAGTTACCAAACTTCAACAAGGGCCCATTATTTTTTTTATCTTTAACTAACTTTTTTGAATAAAAATACTTTGTATTTAAATTTTTTAAATTTCTAAAAACCAAAAAACTTCAAAAAGGATACAGAAAATTTTATAGAAAAATGATGATTTAAAAGCTTGTTCCAAACAAGGAGTTTTCCAAGGTAATATCAAACATATTATTTTTAGTACGTAGTAGTTTCCAAATTAATATCATAGTTATGATATGTTTTTTTTGGAAAGAAAATGCATATCACTTAAGTTGTTCTGAGACAATCTCACGTAAAAAGATTTTAGTAGATAGGAGTTCTAAATTAATATCGTTGGATCGAGCCTCTTGGGCTCCGTTTGGCATCAGTTTTTTTTTAGTTTTTTGATTGGCTTTTTTGCTTAAAATAAGCAAAAAAGCCAACTCTAATTGGTTTTTTTTGCTTTTCTGATTTTGCTTATTTGCTTAGTTTTAGCTAAAGTAAAGCCAGAAAAAAAAAGTCAAAAAAATTTAACTTTTTAATAACTAATTTAAAAAAAACTTGACTTTTAAGCATTACCAAACGGAGCCTCAGTATACTTCCCTTCTTCTTCTCCCTCCATTCAAAACATGTGTCTCCATCAACACCATCACGTCATCCTCTTCTTTCTTTTTTTCCCTCCCTCCCTCCCTCCATGGTTGTCACTGCACCCACTACACAACGAACACATGATTTTAATTTTGGGGAGTTGAATGTATATATAGAAAATAAATTTTATAATTTATGCATAAAATAAAATATTAATTAAATATTGGAGAACACATTTATAAAATTTTTAAATAGTAGGAGCTAGCACTACTATGAAACCTAAT
>BRYF01000002.1:3532500-3540000 GCA_030159135.1 Actinidia polygama | reverse complement strand
ATATCCATGAGCACCACCGGCGCATTGGATCATGTGCTAGGAGCGCGAGTTCTCGGTCGCGTGGTTCTCCTGCGTCAGGGTTTGTGGACCTCACGAGGTCTCTCTAAGGAGAGTTCGCTGTAGCCCCTTCCAATTTGAAGCGAGTGTCGTACAGAAGGTATGAGGTATTTATACTTTCTCTCTCTTAGATCGGAGGTAGTTGTAGACTTGTAGTTCCCAATTAATCATTATTAGGAAAATAAACCGAATAGAGCCCTTCTATTTTCTTTTATTGTATTTGGACCCCTCACAAGTGCAGTTTGAGAAGCTCAACGTCGATTGTGAATTTCAATTTCCTTTTTTAATTAGTTAGGTCGAAATGGTTTTTTTCATATTTATAGATATATTCCTCGAGAAGAAATATTTATCGAATTAAAAGTCTTCTCTGGCCAATGTTGTTTGGAATTGACTTTCCATTTTTAGATAAACTACTAGTATTTTTTATTTTAAAACAAATTTCTCCGAAATGAATTTTTCATTTTTGGATAAATTTTTTATAATTTGCGTAAATACTCAGTTTTACTTAAATATTTTTGTTACAAGAAGAACATTTAAATAAATTCATCACAATAAAGACAAAAAAAGAAGCATTGATACAGTCTTTTTATTTGGGCTATGGAAAGTTCTTATAATTCAAAATAAATAATTTAATTTTTTTTCAAAATAAAAAGTTTCGAAATTCATTTGGGAACTTTTCTTAATCAATTTTTGGGACTTGTAAGGTTTCTAAAAAAAATAAGATAACATTTTTGTGTTTTAGAAAGAAAAAAAACAATGGATTGAAGGGTAATAATGCATAAAGCATAATTTATAATTAAACACAAACGGTTGGTCAAATGGGAGTTTGGCAATTATTAATGGGTTTGTCATCTTAAGGTTGTATATTCCAATCATCTTGTCAGCATTTTTTGGGGTCAGTCCATATAGGTTTTTATCTCGATTATAATTGGATCCTTGCTAATGGACAATGAACCAGATTAATCGGCATTTTGGGTCAAATACCGAGTTCTATTCTATTTGTTTTTGGGTTGAAGTGACAACACTAAAAGCCAAAAAAGGGGGATGGCCCCTGGCAATTTCCTAACAATGTCACCACAACTGGGGCACCCAAAGCTCGAATAATGGGTGGTGGTGGCCGGTCACTCACTCTGTTAGCTTCATCAGGGCCACACTGTATTTTGCACCTCTAAATTGGACTGGATAAGAATCCAACATAAGAATACGAGAAAATAAGGTCCAATTTAGAGGTGATATAATTTTTTTCTTAAGAGCAAGATCCATGAAAACAAAAACAAAACTCATTTTTACTAGTCAAATAAGCTAGTGGTGATTTGTAGGGCCTGGGAATGGTGAGGGAGAGTGAGTGGGGGAGGCGTTGGGAATGCCCATGGGCTTGGTGGTTAAGTGGAATGCCCGGGTTATGAGATGAAGAAGATAATGACAATTTGGACAAAATGTACAGTTAGTTGAAAAAGGTGTGGGTATTGAGAAATAAAATGGGCGTGTGAATTGAAGCTCCCTTAGTCATGGATCTGAGTTGTCCTTACACGTGGCACCGGTAAGGCGATGTCGTGTCGTTTTCATTTCGGCTGTGTTTGAATCAATAATTTGACGATAGAAAATTACAACCCTTAATTCCTACAATAGTGATAGGTACATACCCATTTTTTTGTGTGTACAAGACACACTCATTTTTGCTCTCTCACAAAATAAGTGGGACCCGTCCTAATTAGGTTTTTCACGCTTTTCTAAAATTCCTAATTAGGGCGGATTCCACTTATTTGTGAGAGGGCAAAATAGGTGTGTCTTGTATACCAATTATTATTCTAATTCCTAATTTCCTAGGGTTGGTTGCAACAATATAGTTCTTCATTTAGTTAAGAGCCAAAGTAGACATCCACCAATGCCAATACGTTTAAGGGTGCTAATGTGTGTAATTAACCCCAAATATTTTCATATCTTCATAAAACAAGAATCCTGAATATAGCTATTTTGGATGTTGGTTACTAATTGCTTAAAATTAAGTACTAATGACAGGGATTCGGATCCTCTGCAGTAGTTGTTAGGTAGAGTGGTTCTGAAGCGTACAAAATGATATCGTTTTATTTGTTACTCATAAAATAACGTCATCTTATTACTAATTAAAACGACGTTGTTTTGATCTTTTTAAGTATCGAACTCGCTTGGGAGATATACCTACTGCAGATTGCTAAGAAGGGTAGTCAGGCTGTACCTAGACGTTGCTCCAACCAAGTTCACTTTGTCTTCGTTCGTGGGGTAGAGAGAGGGGGAAGAGCCGTGCACGTTTCATGAAAAAGCCCATCATAACACCAGACTAATCACCGACACTCATAAATAAAATTTGAAAACCCACTCCATATTAGCATGCTAATGTGTGTTGTATCTTATATAAGAAAATTAAGTTTTGGGGTTTTCACTGTTGGGTTGCGGATTTATCATCGCGAATAGTCTATGATTTATAATTTTTTATAATAAAAAATTTATAATCTTTTATGTGTAGACAACATTATTCTTTTTTTAATTATAAATATATTTACTTATTAATTATCTAATAAAAAAGTGACAACTCATCACCGTCTCCAGCGGACTTTTTCGACGAACCTTCAAGGAACTTTCCGGCGACAACTTTGAGAACCTTTGGAGAACTTTTTCAGAGATAAATTTTATTGTTTTAGTATTCTGAGAGTAAAAAAAATAATAAAATTTATCTATAAAACCAACAACAAAATTTATCTCTTGACCCAAAAGTAAAAATTTACTATTTGTTTTTCAGCCGAACTTTTCACATATAAATTTATCTCTGGAACGAATAGTGAAATTTATATATGCAAAAATACTTTTTTAAAATTATTATATTTTTTAATTTGTTCTCTATTTTGTAGCAATGTATCTTTTCGTATATGCATGCAATGTAATTCTTATCTGACGTTTATATTTTTTCTGTTTTTTAGGTCGTAAAATTCTAATGAGTACGCTTAAGAAGTTATCTTTTTTTTGCGTAGTATCCGTTGACACAAACAATTACTAGTAGTCATATAAGTTTTCACCCTTATTTGGCTGACCATTCCCCCATCTGTGTCCTAGTTGCAACCAGAAAATGACCAGAGAGATGTCTTACGTCGCTCCGGCGGGCGACGAATTAAGTTTCAGCTGCAGGTTAGGGAGGTTTGTGAAGGGGGTGCTGACTTATATGGTCATGGATGACTTGGTGGTGACGCCCATGTCCACCATTCCTAGCATCACTTAGCTTAACAAGTTCAATGTTAAGGAGGTGGGTGCACTTGAGGAGAGGGTTATTAAGTTGGGCATGGCTGAGGTATGTAAACTAATCTTTTTGCTTTACTATCAAGCAGTGTTACGATCTTCGAATTTTCACACATAAAAAAAATCAAAATCAAATCAAATAATTTTGATTCACTTGAGTGTGCAGATCATATAACCAACTGAATTTATATCATGCATTTTTAAATTCGAAAAATATTGTTTGGTCCAAAAGGTTTCTCTTGCTTTAACAAATACTATCTTTTGGATAAATCTCAACATTGATCCTTGTCCATATAATTTGATCAAAGTTTTATTTTGGATAATTGTAGTTTCAATTTAAACAATTAGTGCCATATAGTTTCATTTGGTTTCAAGTAAAATTTACCTGTTTTTTGTCCCGCCAAACTCTCTCTCTCTCTCTCTCTCTCTGCGCGATACCATCGTGATCCTTGTCCTCTACAGCCTCACACCACAGCGATCAGTCACCGGAGTTTTCTTGTGAATCAGGTTTGCTTTTTCTCTCTCTCTCTCTGTTTCTTAAAAAATAATAAGGAAAAAATAAGAAAGTGATTTATGTTTTTTACACACATCCATTGACTATGTTTGAGTATTTGTATTGCTTATTTTGCTGATCATCTAGTTGCTGTAAGGGCATAGAACTTCTAAAGCGTCTTCGAATCTGTTTCGATTGAAACAATTGTTCTGTGGTTGTGATTTTTCAAAATGCCTTCCACCTGTTTGCTTAAATTCCTATTAAAACTAGGAACGTACATAATGGTTAAAATGGGCCTAAATACAGATTTGGGGACCTTGGTTTATCCATCCAATTGTTAACCACCTGTAGAGTCATAAGTTTCTGGGGTTCAAAAGGGTCCTCAGATAATCATAAAAATGCAGTTCTTGATTGATGGCTACTAGAATTTTCCAGCAAACTTTTAATCAGCGTAAGCTCTCCTTGAATTTATAGTATATTTATTTCCAGATTTTTGTATAATGAAATACTAATCGTGAGAGAAGCTCTTTTCTAGTGTGTGAAGAGATATATTTCTTCTCTGTATTTCCTAGTCCCATGAGTCTACTGAAACAGAGTACTTGCACACACACACAAATAATATTGGTGTCATAATTATTTCGGAGTATTTTAGTACGATGTGAAGAGATGCAAATACCTTCTTCCTCGTGTGCATGTTTGGTGGGGTTTTGTTTTGGCTCTTGTATTTTTGAAAAGTGGAACATGATAGAAATTTATTTGGAAGTTTATAAATAACATTTTCAATGTATTAAAAAGAGAAGTTCAAATTTCATAAACCAGAATACATTTGGATGGC
The DNA here is from genome assembly GCA_030159135.1 of Actinidia polygama. Taxonomy (NCBI): domain Eukaryota; kingdom Viridiplantae; phylum Streptophyta; class Magnoliopsida; order Ericales; family Actinidiaceae; genus Actinidia; species Actinidia polygama. Next base: position 3,535,348 of record BRYF01000002.1, on the reverse strand, counting down.
ATTAGAGGAAAGGGTCCAGCCACAGAACACACACCTAAAATGGGTATGGGTGTGCCATAACCATAAGTCCTTCATAACCAAGGACAGAGGCAGGATTTTAACCCTGGGGAGGCGAATGTATATACAAAATATTAGTTTTAATCTTGAGAGGGGGCAAACGTATGTAATTTTGGAATATTACTAGCTAACACTAATATAAAACTAGGTTTTTTTAGAAACTTTGGGGGGAGGCGGCTACACCCAGCCGTCCCCCTTGGGTCCATCCTGTTCATAACATCACCACAATGGTTTATAACCAACACCACGGAAAATCATAACGAAAGCCTCATAACAAAAAAACACAATATGTTCATGGCATTAACCATAAACCCTCGTAGCTTAGTCTTTTCTTACGATACCCCCTTCTTAACTACACAATCTACGCTACAGCTAGGGACAAAGGCAGTAGGGGGCCAAGGCCCCCTCCAACGTTGTCAAAATTTTGTAGAATACCCCTATGGTTTATGAGTGATGCACAATGGACCCTATAAGTTATTATAAATATTTTGATTGTACAAATTTTTTTTGGGTATAGTTGGAGGTCGTAATTTTTGAAAGAGAGAACCTTGCTTATGGCTAAACTTTAAACCCTTGAAGTCCTTGTGTGAACTAAATACCCGTGCTAACTGATTGACCCTATATTCGATGCGTATACATAAACGTCGACCGCAATTATTGCACATATTACGTGATAGTACCAATTATATTCATTGGCTATTAATGATAATGAATTCGTGAAATCATAAAAGTAATATTCTTAATTTATATAAATTATATGAAATAATAAAGTGAATGATATAGATTTATTGATGTTCTTTCTATTTTTTCATGGTGCTTAGGTAAAAAATTGCTACTTCTTCAAAGATGAACCTTAATTTTTTCTATCCAATTATCTTGGCACCCACTAACTAAACTTTCTGGCTTTGCCCCTGGCTACAATGATTTCATAACTAACACCACAAAATCTCGTGACTTTTTTATGGTACACAACTGTGTAATGTGTATTGAAGACTTGGCCTTAGAATATCTGACAAACAAGCAATCCTGTCTTTTTCAAAGTTATACCAAAACCATAGAGTAAATACTATTATATACCCAGCAAGAAAGATAAATTTCCATTGGGAAGCCAATACATACGTTGCAACAAATCTATTATTTCTGCCCTAACACATGAGAGCTGTCTATCTAAACTTTTAATGGAGTCTCCAACTTTTAATGATGTCTCTTTTGCTTCAAACGGTGAAGATAGACCATCATGGTGTTTTGTCTGGTAGATTTAGTTATTATATGCTGCATAGTCTACCCGACCAAAGTCAATCTCACAACAAATTCACCCAAATGCTATGCATCTTTAGGACAACTGGTGAATCGGCCAATAATGGCAACCTCCAAGGTGAGCTTGAAACTCCTTATTGACATGAAGGCCAAAAGAGTTTTATATGCAGAAGCTGGGAAGGACTTTGTCGATTTTCTCTTCAGCCTTCTCTATTTGCCTGTTGGAACCCGTGATTAGGCTCCTCGTAAAGGATTCAATGGTTGGCAGTCTGGGCAACCTCTATGAGAGCATTGAAAATTTGAGTGAGACCTACTGGCAACCGAACCACAACAAGGAATCACTCTTGTAACCCAAACCCCCCCCCCTGCGCTTCTGGTGTTCCAATGTTGTTGCCTAGTAACATTTCCACATGCCCAAAAAATGGTGAATATCAGTATCATTACTCTAACAACGAGTGTCGCCCATATGTCTGTGCTGATTCCAGCACGTCGTGTCCTAGTTGCAACAGGAGTATGTCCAAGAAAGTGTCTTATGTTGCTCAGACAACGGCAAATGAAGTGTCAGCAGGCAAGGGGTGGGGGGTGGGGGTGGGTTTGTTCAAGGGGTGGTCACATACGTGGTCATGGATGACTTGGTGGTGAAGCCCATGTCCGTAATATATAGCATTACTCTGCTCAACAAATTCAATGTTAAGGATTTGAGTGCACTTGAGGAAAAAGTTGTTGATTTCGAGATGTATGAGGTATGCTTATCACATTTTTCTTGACTATACATGTAAGGTGTGGATTTATTTTCTATGTAATGATACTGAAACAGAAAGAACTATAAAGAAAACCAATACAAAACGATGTGTCATGCGTGGGTCATTTCAAACTAAAAGACCATTAGAATGGCTTATTATTTTCAAAAATATCAGTCATATCATTTTGGCCAAGTATTATGTTCAGAAATTCTATGAGACTAGCATTTTCCTTGTGTTATTGTTTAGCATGTCAAGTTACATTTGATTATTTATATTTTAGTCCAGGATATTGATTTTATGTTTTTATTCACAAACCATACTTACAGAGTATATATGATCCTTGTTTAGGGTTTAAGGCTATTGAAGGGGCCTTTGGCGACAAGGACCGTTTTAACTAGTATCTTCGTTGGCAACATGGGAGTAAAGGTTGAGTAGATGCTTCTCCTGCACCTGACTATGCGCCATTTTTTGGCTTTCAAAAGATTTCTTGGTCGGTTTTGGAATTATGGACGGGTGTGTTGTCTTGTGAACGTACGGATGTTGGAACTTATTGGTAAATCTTTTGTCGTTACATCTTTATCTTCAATCTTTTGTGGTTCTGGTTTTAGTCAATAGATAGAAGTGTCAATTGTGCTTTTGTTTTGACACTGCCATGAGTTAAAAATCGAACCTAGCGATCTGAATGCAAAAGGGAAGTTTCTATGTCATTGGCATCACCCACCAAAGATAACTACTCTTTTGTTCCTTAATTAGCGTTGTTCAAGAAAGCATTACTACATGTGAATGGAGCT
>BRYF01000002.1:3500000-3502500 GCA_030159135.1 Actinidia polygama | reverse complement strand
GCATTTTAGGAATTCAAAAAATTAATAACACCCAAGTGACCACTCAAAGACTGCCACCTCTACAAAGCAACAGGACTTCCTGCTACCCTTACTGCAGAAAATCCTCATCCGCTAGATAATGGGGAGATTATTCAGTGCTATTATATTGTTGCTCTACACTATTAAATAAATGACACATTTGTACACGTTTATCACAGTCCAGATAAAAAAATAATACACATCACTGTTTAAACCAAAAACTTTAAGATTTACTCTAAGAGCACTAAATAATGACACATTTACTGCTTTCTTATCTTAATAGTAGCTTTTATTTGATGAACTTGTTAACAAAAAGTTTTCATGAATGAATCTTTTCATAAACAAAGCAAACCAACATAAATGTAGAATTGCTTGAAGATGGTTAATTAATTCATTTAAATAAGGCATGTGAAACAAAGTGAAAATAACAAACGTAATTGTGGCGTTGACGTTGTTTGTTGTAGCTGAACTGATGTTAAAATTGACATTCGAAAAAAGAATTTGAAAAATATTGAATATAAGCAGCAACAAACACCTAATTAACGCAGTCGGGAGAGTTCAAGTTAAAAGTTTTATACTAATTTTTTCATTAAACACTTCGTTAACTAAAGGTAATTTGACTCAAATTATGTGAATCTGCAAATCTTTTTTTTCTTATTTACAATTTTTTAGATAGAGATAAAAAAAACTTATCCCAAAATGCTTTTCCCAAAGATAATAAATGTTTCTTACTAATTAGGAAGAGAGAATGAAACTTTCGTATATGAAACAGAAAACAGTTTTAAGGCTTGTTGCCTGTTTTTAAAAACTAGAATATTCTTTACCCACAATATGATTACGTTCCGTTTGTTTTGAGCGGAAAATATTTTCTTTGGAAAATACTTTTTCAGAGAAAGTATTTTCTATAAATGAATTTAATTTCCGGTGTTTAGCTTGACATGAATGCATTTTTTTGAAAATCAATTTCTATTATTTGTTTAATATGAAAAATTACAAACAATTGAAACATCAATAACCAATAACCACATTAATAACTAATAACTAATAGCCAATAATAAATACTAATAACCGATTAATTATGTCCTTACTTTGAAGTAGGCATGTCAATGGATCGAATTCGAATCAAATCCATGAAAATTCAACCGATTCGATTACAAATAAATCCGAGTTCGATCCGACTTATATGGATATCCGATCCAAAACTCAATCCAATCAATCTGATTTGTTTTCTCTAGCAACAAATTAACTCATATAAAGAGAAAAAAACCACCCAATCTTAAAAAAAATGCAAACGAAATCAAAAAACTTTTTGTTTTCAGATTTTAAAAAATTAAAGCAATTTTGTAAAAAAAAAATTTTTTATTTTTAAAAAAAGGTTTTTTCAAAAATAAAATAGTTTTTTAAAATAAAAAAGGTTTTGTTAGCAATGTACTCTAATGAAAATTATACGATAATCATTTTTTCATGATTTAACTATGAATTATTTTCATGCAAAGCTTAATCTTCTTTAATTTTTTTTCAAAAACGTATCATTCAAGCAACTGACTTCCTAACAACTTCGAACATAGATTGAAAATGTCAATTTTCTTCATTTTTCAGTAGATTTTCACCTTTTTCAGCCAAAAACTTTGATTATTTGTACAACATATTGTTAGATAGCTAGACATGAATTTCACCATGTTCATACCAGCATGAGACATGAATCCAAATTATTTTTTCTTTTCTTTCATCTGAATTTTTAGGATTTATAAGCAAGCTGAAGATGCTTCAAAGCTCACCAAGGTTGGATGATGACGATGACGACAACGACGATAAACTCAATAAAAACAATAATACTGTGATGATTATATTTGTGCAGTACTAATTAACTATTGTTAATAAGGTCATTAAAATATTTTGTTATAACTAATAAAAGATATTATTTATCATAATTTTATATAAAAATTACCACCAAAATATTATGATAATAGCAATTTTAAAATTAAATTTACAATGATGAATGTTTTGTCTTGAAATAAAAAATCTACAAACAATCATATCCTTCTATTTGAAAATTCTGTATACGCGTTTTATTGTATATCATTACTCTAATAATAATCATGTGATAACGTAAGAAAATCATTTCTTAGTGTATATTACAAGATTTTACAAGTAAAAAAAAAAATTAAACTATGGAATATACGGATGCCTTTATCTTCTAATTATCTAATAAAAGTATAAACAAATAAATAAGTCTAAATACAAGATCCTCAAAAAAAAAAAAAAAACTCAATAACCTTATGATCATAAATAAGAATGAATCATGGGAGCAACTTTCTCCCTCTGAAACTCCAACCCACTTCCCGGAGGAGCCAAGTTCAAATCCAAACACAAAACCCTCCTACTACTCGACTTCTTCACCACCGCCACGTGCGGCTGCTGCGGCAGGCTCGGCTCCGCCGTTCGGTCTCCGCTTAAGGCAGACCTATGCCGCCTCATGTGG
>BRYF01000002.1:3470000-3472500 GCA_030159135.1 Actinidia polygama | reverse complement strand
CAAAATCGTGACTCAGTTCAATGAATATGACAGAGAAAAGAAGTAACCCTCAAATACATAAGCATGCAAGTATTAACAAACCATGTGATTACATCTTCAAGATCCCAACAAATCCAAGACAGATATATTAGCTTCCACATCTATGGAGAATACCTCCCAGTAAAACACCAAAATATAAACAGAGAAACCACCAAAAATATAGAAAGAAAGTATAACCCAGGTGAATAAAATATAATGTACCTTTTAAACTTCTAATAAATGGTGACAAGTATGAAATATTACCTTTGAATGAATTTACATACATTCACTCCCAGAATATTATGTAGTTTGGCCTGCAATTATAATCAATATTCATGTCAACCAGAAAAAAACAACCGAAAAAGATGCATGCAAAATCACCACGTCCTCATAGTTATCATAGATCCGGAAACGGCCTTTAGCTTGTTTTGTGTTCTTAGGAGCAACAGACTGCAATGGAAATATCTTGCTAACTTGAAAGCACCCCCTTTCAGGTGACTGAAAAATATGAAGAATATAGGAATGACACAAACATGTTTGAGAACTCATCCAACTAAAACACAACCAAATATTATATATATATAACACATGAGAAAAGTCTAATTGAAAGATATATGCTTGAGTGAAAAAGAAACCACAAACGTACCATATATAACATTATTAAAGGATATCATGTAATAATATGGATGCAAACAAACCAAACTTTTCATGAAAAACTCGAAGCTTGGCTAATTTGCAGCTCGTTCAAACTTGTTTGGTTCGTAAATGAGTCGAGCTCAAGTCTTAGTATGAAGCTCGATTATTAGATGAGAAAAACATGATCCCTTAGTTTCAAAAGGGGAATTCGAAACTCTCAAATCAATTTCCCCGACAAATCATGCTTTCAAAAGAGGAAATAATTGATATCAACTTCTTTGAATTAGCAATGAAATAAAGCTCGATTAGATATAAGTTCAAATCACAACATAAGAAATGAAAATGCTCATAACATGAAAACTACCAACATAGAATTAACAATAGAGTAGCAAAACTAACTTCTCGCCTTAAACTCATTTTCACAAAGAGTATTGTGTACAAAAAAAACGGTTCGGGAGATTGTTTAACTTTATGGCCAGATGCAAGTGATGACTTTTTCACTTTGAATGTGGAGGAGTGGGAGTGGGAGTGGGATTGTGGTACATTTCCTGATATTACACATATGATCAAAATGTAACTGATGGAGGGACAAAACATGTGGACAGGGAATGAGACTTAAAATCTAAATGTTGATAAGGGTGGTAAGCTTGGACCAGGTGGTGACCATGAATCAGATGTTAATTATTTCTTCTTAGATGGTGATTATGATCTGGATGAGGAATATGATGCACTGTTTCATCAAAATGTATATGAGGAAATTGAGTGGACTGGTACTAGGAAAGCCAGTGGACAAGGTGAAGCTGATTCTACCACGGGACCAGAGATTGTATCTGACACTGAGAGTGAGGATTGAGCATCTTCAGATGGGTTCAGAAAGCTTGGAAGGTTCATATGATGAAGAACATAGGTTGACCCAAAGGTTTAGAGAGTTCAAACCTACTAGTGGAAGGTAGGACACAGTATTTGAAACGGGGATGATCTTCAAAAACAGGGCCCAGTTTGTGGGAGCAGTTAGGCATCATGCAATTCTTCATGGAAGGGATGTCAGGTTCAGGAAGAATGAAACCACAAGGGTGACGGAAGTGTCTAGGAAGGGTGGCCATCACTTATATTTGCCTCTTGTAAAACTGGTCACAAGAAAACTTTGCAAGTGAAGACCTCTGGGGCCCTGAGCACAAGTGTGGAAGGGTTTTTGACAATAAGTTGGTTAACTCAAGCTGGGTTTGCCATGGAATATTGTGAAGACCGATCCAGTGTACAAAGTGTCTACACTTATTGAGAAGGTAAGGATTTTTTAATGTTAGAATATCAATGAGCCAAGCCTATAGGGCCAAGGGAAAGGTTACAAAGAAGGTGCAGGGAAGTTATACAAAACAATTTGCCAAACTATGGGACTACTGTAGGGAGATTGATAGAAGCGATCCAGGATCAAGTGTTTACATGCATTTCAAACAAGACTTTGAGATGGATTTTCTACTAACCAATTTCAAAGAGTCTACATATGTTGGGCTGCTCTAAAAAGAGGGTTCATAGAGGGCTGTAGAACATTGGTTGGTGTTGATGGATGCCATTTAAAAGGCCCTCATGGTGGTCAATTGCTCACAAAAGTGACATTGGATGCAAACAATCAGATTTTCACTGTGACATATGCTATGGTAGAGATTGAAAACACACAAAGTTGGCTGTGGTTTCTGGGTCACCTCATCAATGACCTGAAGATCTCAAATGAACCCAATCAGACAAGCAAAAGGTATAGTTATATAAGATTAAATTAATTTGTTTTGCATTTAGGAATGTAAACGGTTCGGTTTGGTCGGTTTGGGAGAGAATTAGGCACCAAACTGAT
>BRYF01000002.1:3415000-3417500 GCA_030159135.1 Actinidia polygama | reverse complement strand
ATCCAATATCTTATAATTTAAAATATATTAAAAATACCCTCATAAGTTTGTACTTAACATTTTTGTGTGAGAGTTTCCAACTTTATAATTGAAAAACCAAAAAAGTCAAAATAAATAGAAAAATCAAATGAAAAAACTGATCATAAAGGGATAATTACATTAGGGTTTTAATTGTTAGATTTATTTTTGACCAAGTCATGTGTATATAACAGTTGAACCATAAAGTTTTTAGTTTGAGTAAGATTACCTAACTGCTCAAAGTGTGCCTTAAGAAGGACAGAAGTTGCGAAAGAAACAAGGAAAGTCAAAATGTTGACGTTGTACTCCTTTTGTATTTTTGTGTTACAAATTATAAAATATCATAACAATTATTTTTAATAAAATTTATATTTTTAGAATCTTCTCGAGGAGATATATCAAACAAAATTCATATCGAATATGAAATTATGAAAATATATAAAATAATTTATTGATAATAAAATTTAACAATTACATAAATAATTTTATTTTATAATTTTTTCACACGGTAGGTCTTTAGAATATTAATGGTATACAAATTTGTCAGTGATAAATCTATCGGTCACCCACCCATGGTGTTTTTGTATTTTTTGCAAGGATTGTGTGTTTGAAACGCATATTAAGAATTAGCAGCGATAAATTTATCACTCATGTCAATATTAAGATTATTTACAATAATGTTTGACTTTAAAAAATCAAATGAGAATAAAATTTATCAAAAAAATATACATTTTAAATCTAATTTTGGAATTATGTAAACACAAATTAAATGATAAATTTATCACAATTATATACAATTCAAATCTAAATTTCAAAGTATCAAATGCTCACTCAAACGATTCATTTATCAATGTGTCTGGTTGGGACCAACGGGTCTTCTTCACGTCGTCCATCATTGACACCAACTTCTATACCCCCATGATGGGAGATGTTCCTCAACGTCTTTTTTCCGTTTAACTTGCAGTGCGTGTGCTGGGTGCAACCGAGCGAGCGAGAGAGTTGTACCAGCAGTGCTGAGTCTTCATCATGCCATTCGTCGCTGGTGCATACTTCTAGTCCGCTTTGGTGGCGTCGTGGCGAGGGTCTTCTCCAAAGCCTTCCTCCGACTTGCAAGCATTTGCTTGATGTGAGCCATGAGGGAGATACGGGCATTAGGCTTGCTGTGAGACTAAGCTGCGAGGAGAGAGAGATTAAGAGAAAAGTATTTGTTTTTAATTATTGATTGAGTTTCGAGAAAGAGGGAGAATTATAATTTGGTTAAATTTTTGATTGAATTCCGTGGAAGAGAGAGGGGATTATATTTTGTTTGTAACTTTGAATTGAGTTTCAGAGTGTATAATAAGTGTGAAGGATATTTTGAAAATAAATAACTAATCGGAATGATTAGTTGATCTGCAACTGAGTGTTAACCTTATATAAATTCAATTACTTAATCATAGTTATAAGCGTCCCTTAAAAAAATGAGATTATTTATTCCAATTAACTTCTATTTCCATTTTTTACTCTTAGTTGTATTGATCGAATTCTTACACTTTTACGTCAACCCTTCGGTTCATTTGTCATTCAATTATGGCGCACGTGAATCTCTTTTTATGAGCTCAAATGGTCCATGCCACTTAATTTTTAACAGTAGATAGAGGGCCATATTGGCTCTTGACCTAAAATTAAAGAGGTCGATTGTCATAATTTAAGCAGCAAATGTAAAATTTGAGTAAAAGCACATCAGAGCAAAGTGTAATTTACCCTTAGAATCATTACCTTCTTCCAGTTGTTTTATCAACTAAACCGACACTAGTACAATAATCCTGGTACCGAAAAAATAATTGAACGGACAGGTAAATTGTAACGTTATAATTACTTTATTAATAAATATTAATTAAAAAAGTAGGTATTAAAATTTTTAAAATAGCTAAAAAAAACTATTTTTCCACTAAACAAAATCAACTAATGAATATAAGACTTTTTTCATTAAGATTTTCAAGATTTTAATCCAACAAGTTAATAAAACAGAGGAAAAAAGGCTGGCAAGAGTTCCTAAAAACTAGTTATAACTTCCAAAATTGAAACCTATTGTAAAAACAGAGCACACTATAAATCGAAAAATGCTAAGTTTACAACAATCATTTATAATATCGCTAAAACAACGTCGTTTTGGCGTTATAAACACAAACGACATCGTTCTATTTAGGCTAAATAGAATGACGTCGTTTTGTGTTTATAATTCCGAAACGAACTCGTTCTATTTAGGCTAAATAAAACGATGTCATTTCGTAAATGTAGCATCTTCTCTATAAAACCCCGCTCTTTCTCTCTCAAACCAAACAGGCTTTGCATGGTTTGATTTATATCAATCGTTGATTCAGGACCTACAAAATCGGATTCGTTTGGCACGATTTATCAGAGGGCGACTTAATACACCCGATGCACGGCACTGAATACATTCTCAAAGGATCGGAGCTCTCAGAGCTTCAGGGACTCTGAA
>BRYF01000002.1:3380000-3385000 GCA_030159135.1 Actinidia polygama | reverse complement strand
ATTGACAAAAATAACATATTGTTCATAAATTTAAGTATTCTAATTTTTTTAATACATTAATTAAAATAAATAATTATTATATTTTTCTCAAAATATCATTTATTTGTAAATTTCTCTATTTTTATTTTTTATCAATGAGTAATTTTTTAAAAATAATTAATCTAAATTGTTAACTTGTTAGGTACTTCTAATCAAAGTGTATTTAAAATTTAAGTCTTTATTATTCAAATTCATTCAAAAAAATAATCTTTGTAATGAAATTAGATAACAAAGATTTATTTTTTAAATAAACTTTTATTAGAAATACCTAACAAGTTAACAATTTAAAAAAAACACTTATTGATAAAAAATAAAATAGAGTAATTTATAAACAAATAATATTTTGAAAAAATATATAATATTTATTCATTTTAATTAGTGTATTAAGAAAAAAATATAATACTTAAATTTATGAACAATCTTGTTATTTTTTTCAATAAATTAGGTCCAGTGAAGAATCTTGACAATAGTTTTAAAAGTTAAAATTTTTAATGATAATTTAGAAATTATAGGGTAGGGCAATAATTATGAGAAACCTTAGAAAAATAAATGAAATTCGGAGTGGTCGCTTTCGTCCACCATTCTAACGGAGTATGGTGGTAGAGGGGAAATTGATACTTGACAAAAAATACGAGGGAAAGACTTTTTGAATAAAAAAATAGAGGGTGTAAAGTGAGATTTACTTGTCTAAAATTTATGATGGTTGGTAAATAAGTTTATTTATTTTTGGGTAAAATTCACTCACCATCCCTGAGGTTTACTCAAATTGCAGGGACACCTCTATAGTTTGTAAAATTATACGAACCTCTCCTATTTTTGAAACTAATATACACATTCCCCCTTACGTTTGACAGCCATTTGGAAACTCTTTAAAGTACCAAAAATACCCTCAAAACCTTGGACAGTCTCACTCTATCATTTATTTATCTCTTACATTTCCTCCATTAACAACTCAAGAATCCACAACCCAAAACATAAAAAGCCAATTCAAATAAACCTCAAGAAATCCAAAAATTAAACTCACAAACCCTCTCTCTCTATTCAATTAGACTTCACAAACTCAAAAATTAAACTTCACGAATCCAAAAATTAAACCTCACAAACCGTCTCTCTCTATTCAATTACAACAATCTCTCTCTCTCTCTCTCTCTCTCTCTCTCTTGACCAATTACATCTCACAAATCCAAAAAATAAGCCTAACAAAACCAAAAAAATTAAACCTCATGTCCTCAACAAACCCAAAAATTAAACCTAACAAAACCCAAAAATTAAACCTCAACAAACCCAAAAAGTTATATTTGGTAGAAGAGAGAAGTTAGAGAGAGAGAGAGAGAGGGAGAGGTGGTGATCAAGAAATTACCATTGTTGTCTATCATCACGTCCAGCCACCCACTCCACCACCTCACATATAAGAGAGGATTTGAATTTTTGCAAATTAGATATTTATTGAGGGTAATATGATCATTTTATCAATATATTTACCGTTGTTTGGCGTCACTTAAACGGAAAGAAGTTATTTGAATACTAATTTCACAAGTAGAGGAGGTCAGTGTAATTTTACAAACTATAAGAGATCTTGCAATTTTTTAAACCTTAAGAGGAAGTTAGTAAATTTACCCTTTATTTTTATCTTTATATTTTTTTGGGGTAAATCATGGTCCAAAAGACATCCCATTAATGCTGCTATGTACTCTGTAGGATGATAAATCTCATTATTTATAAAAATATGGTATGTATAAAACCTACAAAATATTAGGGGGGAAAAACATCCCCTGGAATTGTTCTATAAAAGTAAATATATTTTGTGTACCCATTACGATTTACCTTTGCTAACAGCAGTGGCGGAGCCAGGAAAAAATTTCAAGGGGCAACCGTTGAAATTTTTTTCGGAGGAGGGGCATTTATAATTTTGAGGGGGGCAAATTGAATTTTTTTTTTTAAACTATAGGCAAAAAAATAATTTTTCCAAACTTGAGGGGGCCTCCCGGGCCTTCATTGGATCCGCCCCTGGCTAACAGATGGTAAAAAGGTGATGCCAATGATGGTGATTAATGACCTTGCTCTTGAATATTGATGCATTTTTCATATATTTTAATATCTTTATACAGTTATTCATACACTATTTAAGATATCAATTGGATGAACCAACATTACTATAGAATATAGTAACTTGAAGGTATACTCCCTTCCAAAATCCTACTATTAATTTGTGAATTAGATCAGTCTCATATAGAGCTTTAATCAAACCTACTTTAATAAAAAGTAGAATTAGTTCTTAAATAAGTCGGTCATTGGACCGACTACCCAATTACAAGAAGAAAAAAATGACCGACTACCCAATTACAAGAAGAAAAAAGTACAGAATACCAATTTTTAGACATACCCGGTATGCAAGTGTTGAAAATTTAATTTTTTTAAAACTTTTCCTCTATTTTTGTTTCAATGTTTTATTTCGAATAGATAGAATGTTAATGGATTAATAAGAGCAACACGAATTATGTGATTATGATAGTAATTCCATTATTGTTTTTTCATATTGTTAATCCTCTTATGTTTTTATGTGCTGATTAGTGCCCAACGTAGCAAAACTAAATGTATAAGTTATTTGGGCTATTTAGATATAGATCATGTTGAAGGTTTTCCTATCTAAAAGTAACCAAAAAAATAATTGCACCAACTCGATGTGATGCTCTAAGTTTGATTACTGTAATTAGGCATTTAAATGAGCAATTTTGGTGTCTTCGTTTCCATCCTGGGCTGTGCTTTGACTCAAAGTTCAGAAAGGAGTAAGATACCACACTCAATAAGACTCATTTGAGTACTACTTAATCTACCACGCCAATGACAAATTCGCAGGTATTATGATTGATTTAATATACTATGCCAATGACAAGATATTTTGGTATTGAACTATAAATCTGAATGATACAATGAACCAGAACCAACAATGAAAGGATTGAATTGGGGACCTTGGATTCAAGGCTGAACATTACAATGATTCAACAATAAAAGATAGAATCACTCTCGTAAGCAGAAACTAAACAAGATGAATTCTTATGTGATTATATAATCGTTTTCCTTAAGAATTGATCTATACAACATAGTCGTTTTCAATTGACATTTTTGCCTATAATCGTTTTCCTTGTGAAACTATACAATCTCTCAATCCAAAACAATACGATCATCAGCAAAAATGATTGGGAAACCGTGACATTTCATAGCATTCACATATCAAATCCATGGAATCACAAGCAAACGTACCACATTCAACAAGCATTGGCATAAAGAAGAGAAACGATACTTGTATTGAACTGGAATCATTCAATTACACCACCATAAACCTATCAAATCACCTACATCCCCAATCTACACAGCCACAATTGATTCCTCCAAAATAGCTGAAACCCTAACCGTAACCTAACCCGTAACCCCAAACCTCAGCCGCCGAACCCGTATAGAGTCCTGCCTTGCCTTTTGAGAGCGTACACCACATCCATGGCAGTCACCGTCTTCCTCCTGGCATGCTCAGTGTAAGTCACGGCGTCGCGGATCACGTTCTCCAAGAAGATCTTGAGCACTCCGCGCGTCTCCTCGTAGATCAGGCCGCTGATTCGCTTCACGCCGCCTCTCCTCGCCAGCCTCCGAATAGCCGGCTTCGTGATCCCCTGGATATTGTCCCGGAGCACCTTCCGGTGCCTCTTCGCTCCGCCCTTGCCCAAGCCCTTTCCTCCCTTGCCTCGACCAGACATTTTCAGAGAGAAAAAGAAAGAGATTACTACACTTTTCAGAGAGAGAGAGAGAGAGAGATTTGTTGATCAGTTGACGTGAATGTGAAGTGGTGCGTTGGGGTTTTTATAGTGGGGGTTGGGAGGTTTGAATTTTGTTGGAGTTATTGGCGGTCGTTCAAGTTTTGTAGTTTCGATGGGCGGTGATGAAGGTCGATCCGTGTGCTGAGGTTTGTTGGATTTTGGAACGTTGATTTCGAGTTCATCGACGATGGACGTTGTTGTTTGGGAAGCGCCGATCGATGACGTGGATTGTGTTTCTTTCTTTTACTTTCTCCGTGTCCTTCAAAATTTGTTTGACTCGGGATTTTGAAACTTGTTTCTAATTTTAGTGATGCAGATTAATCATGAACCGGCAAAAAACTCGACTTGTTATAAATGAATTAAGTTAAAGTTTTATAGCATGTTTGATAATTTAATTTAACATTTAAAATATAATGTATTAATTAAAATTTGAATTAAGTCTTTTTTAATAATAATATTTTAAGTGCCTCTTAAAATGTAGGCTAAAAGTTTAACTAAATTTAAATAGCAAGATAACTATTTAATTTTGACTGAATTTATAAACGCGTGTGCGTAGACATTGACGTGCACAAATATAACTTCCCCCACTGCCATTGCTACCAACAACACTGCTATTGCCAACATCATCTCTCTTCCCCGACTAAACTCTCCACCAACACCAACACCAACACCAACACCACCACCACCAACAACAACAACAACATTCTACTATTGCAATCGCATTTATTGTTACTATAAGCAATATCATCCCTCTACTACCGATATTGGCACTGTATGTGGAGTGATTTTTGAAGAGAGAAAAATCGAGATTCGTTTCAGTAAGAGCGCTATCGGTGTAATCACTCGTTTTGTCTCTACTTTTTCTAGATCCTTCACACAATGAATTTTGTTATGAAAACTGAGTTGACACTTAATTTATAACAAAACTAAGAAACTAAAGATTTTAGATTCGGGAGCTAACGTAAGAAAGGGCCCGATGGATGACCGATTTCTACTAAAACTTCGAGAATTTTTCACAAAAAAAGAGAGAAATTTAGAAAAAAAATTCTAAACTTTTGCAAAATCATTTCACATTTATCACCCCTACATGAAAGGACACAACTGAAATCTTCTCATTGAATTAGTCTTCAATTGTATACTAGAGTTTTTTAT
>BRYF01000002.1:3315000-3317500 GCA_030159135.1 Actinidia polygama | reverse complement strand
GTATCTCATTTTTTAATATTCTGTTTTATAATTGTAAATTTTGTTTTATTATATAATTTTATTTTTTCAATAAAAATTGTCTGTATTAATCATATTTTTTCCAACATATATCTCTTCCAAAGATCTTCCGGAGCTTTTGCTCTTGGCTCGACAGGCAATGCTAAGACAATTTAAGTGCAAGGTCGCGGTTTTGCATCAGCGAAGGACGGCTGTGTTTTCCATTTTTTGTTTCAACTTTTAAAGGCTAATTACAGTTTGTACTTTAAAGTATAGATCAAATTCTACTTTTCCTCACTAACTAAAACTTTTCCGCTTTGGCCCCCAACTTATTGCATTGGTTGTAAATTGCAATCAAGACGAATCATAACTCAGTTCAATTTTTAAACAGAAAATGACACTACTAAATTCCTTAAACCATAACAAAATCACCAACAACACCCAAACCGCCACTACCACTACCTAAACCACCACCGCTCCCAAACCACCATCTCCCCCACTAAAAAGAGATCAAGACCACCCCTTTACCACTATCCAAACCACCGCCTCCTCGAAAATACCATCACCACCAAGAGAGAGACAAGAGAAATCATACTTAAGCCTTGTTTCTGGAAAGTTTTTTTGGCATTTTTTTGACTCACTAGTTTTCGAGTTTTTTCGTTTTAGTAAATTTTTTATACATTATTAAAGTTTCTCTTGATAAGAGAAGTCCGAAAATAAAAAATTATTCATATAATTTAGAAAAGAAATCACTAAAGAAGACAAAAATTAACTTTTATCCCTAAAAAAATTTAAAATATTTTTTTTTGTTTTTAGTGATTTTTTTCCAAATTCGATGAAAGTTTTTTATATATTCAAACTCCTCTCATCAAGAAGAACTAAAAAGGAATAAAATTTTGATCAAATAATAAAAAAAATTCGCTAAAAATAAAAACTCAAAAACTAAATCAACTAGAAAAAGAAAAAAATATTTACCCAAACAAGACCTTAATCGAATGGGTACCCATAGCAAGATCGAGATCGGGAACGTATAGAGTTTTGTCAACAAGAATGGACAGAGTTAATGATTGGTATTGATTGCAACCAATTCAATAGGTTGAAGGCTAAAATGTAAAACATTTTAGTTAGGGACCATAATGAGAATTGATTAATACTTTAAAGAAGGAACGGTAATTGGGCCTTAGAAGTCCAAACAAAAAAAATGAAAACAAAACCGCCCTTCGTTGTTGCAAAACCGCGACGTTGAACTTAAATTCTCTTGGGCTGGTGGCGTGGCTGCTTTTCAGCCATAGGATATATAGCCTTGCCACGTGTCATGCTGTGAACAAAAGTTTTGAAAGATCTTCATATGATTTTCTAGCTTATAATTCTATAGGATGAGTAAGCTTCCATCATTATATATCTCATATTTTATGGGATTGATTATTCAACGACGCTCAAAATATGATTGTAAAATAATCGAGCTGAGTCAAGTAATGGATTGCTCAAGGTTCATCTGAAAATACAAGTTTCTAAAATATGTTCAAACAAGATTTGTTTATTAATTGAGTCGATCTCAAATAAGTTGTTATTAAAACGATTATGAGCCAAGTTTAAATAGTTTAATTTCCTTAGAGAGTACAAATTTATCGAATCGAATAGTAACTTGTTCAATCTTGCATTGTAAACTTAATTTATTTGGGTATAATCTCGAACGACTTTTTTAATGAACACGAATCGAACTTGAGTCGCTTAATTCGTTTAACTGCCCTGATTTGAAATGACCCAAAATATTAATAATACAATGGGACCAAGAAAGAAGCTTGCCAATTTGCAATGATTGGAGTCCCATACCCATTGTATAAAACCCATAAAATAAAATAAAGTCTTACAAATTGACAACTAATTGTTAACATGGGGGGCACCACTTTATGGTCTTGCTCGAGGCTCAAATCATTAAAAATGTCAAATAAATAAAAAGAAAAATGACAACTATTTTATTTGTTTTTAAATAAAATCAAACAATTTTTAAAATCTTTAAACTGGTTCAATTATAAATAGATTTATTTATAATTCGCTATTTTAAAATGAAATAATTTTACTTAGCACAACCAAGACGTCCCAACATTATTCTCTTATAGCTTAATTTGGACGGCATCGTGAAATGAAAACATGATTCTGAATTCTCGTTATTGTGTTTGTGATTTTTAATTACGTCATCCAGTTGAGACTACTTTTTCAATTTACTATAGTGAGTTTTACGTGGTAATCTCTTAATCTACTTTTAAAACATGATTCTGAATTCTCGTTATTATGTTTGTGATTTTTAATTATCTCGTCAAGTTGAGATTATTTGTTAATTTAATAGTTAGGCGTTTTACGTGGTAATCTGTTAATCTACCTTAAAACATGATTCTGAATTCTCGTTACTATGTTTATAATTTTTAATTACGTAATCAAGTTGAGATTATTTTTTTAATTTAATATTTACATTTTACATGGTAATCTCTTAATCTACCTGAAT
>BRYF01000002.1:3242500-3245000 GCA_030159135.1 Actinidia polygama | reverse complement strand
TGTTTTTTGCCTGTTCTAAGGGGTTGCGATGCTTGAGATGCATTTTGCTTTGGTTTGAGGCAGCGTCGAGCCTTCAAATTAATTTAGCTAATAGTGTGCTCATTCCATTGTGTTGTTGAGAACGTAGGTGCTTTGGTTGCAAATCTGGGTTTCTCGCGCTTTACCCTCTTATTTGGGCCTCCCCTTTGGGGAGCCTTTTAAAGCCAAGGCAATGTGGGGTTTGGTAGTGGAGAGGTTTAGAAGGGGCTAGCTACGTGAGGGGCATTACTTGTCTAAAAGAGGTAGGATGATTCTAATGCGGAGTACCTTGTCTAGCCTAACATACTTCATGTCTCTTTTTACTATCCCTGTCTCCGTGGCTAGTAGAATGGGCCTAGTAGAATGGACAAGTTGCTGAAAAACTTTTTAATGGGTGGGTCGGAGTAGTAGCATAACTTCTGATCGTTGACAAGAAGGGTTTAACGTCAAGATTGTTTGGTATCTAATCGGGTGTTGGGGATGTGGTTGTTGAGGTTCCCATTGGAGAAATAGAGATTGTAGAGAAGGGTGATGGTTGGGAAGTATTGGGGGTATTCGAGGGATTTGTCAACCGCACCAATTAGGAGTCCTGATGTGTTTGGTTTTAAAGGGTGTATGAGGATTTGGGATTACTTTTCGAGGCTTAAATCCTTGCTCGATTCATTTTGTGGATTGGGTAACTCTGTGAAGCTTTTCCTGACTTGATTAGAGTTACGTGAACAAGGAGGCTACTATAGTGAATTATTGAGCTTGTGGCAGGGAGGTTTTGTTGGTTTCTTATTGTGAGAGAGATAGACTTCGATCTGGGGAGTGAGGATGGAAAAATGGTTTCTCAGTCTGCAAATTTGAATAGGGAGATTGAACTGAGAGAGAGATAAAGAAGCAATCTATCATCGAGAGCGGGGGAGCTCAAAACTTCCAAGTGTGGAGGAGAAATGAATAGTAAACTTAACTTGTTGTCTCAGCTAGGGATGTGCATTGGTTGGGTTAATGCGGTTTGAGAGGAAAATTTTCACCCCACCCGTCAAAGGCGGGTCGGTATTATTCAAACCCACAACCAACCCGCCAACCTTCAATATCAGCGGGTTGGTTAATTTTTTTGGCGGTTTCGACTCCATGGGTTGGGCGAGGAGAAATTCTAACTTTGATTCAACTAATTATAGAATGATAGCATAAAGTACACCAAAATCTCGAATAGAAAACTAGCAAGTACAAATATGATAAAGAAAATGAATTTAACAATTGACAGCATAATGAATTAGGTGGAAATAAATTTCATGACAATAAATATGGTTTGAAAAAAATGCATGGTAGTCTATTTAGTACTTACATGCATATAGGCTGGGTCGGGTTAGTAGTAGGTTAGAAAAATTAAATCCACAATTCACCCAACCCGTTTAAAAAAATGGCATACCATCCACCCTACTCAACTTGCTCACCCTCTTAAATTGTGGGTTGCGGCGCTGGCTGGTGTGGTTCGGGCCAGATTGGCGGTTTAACAGATTTTTTGCACATCCCTAATCTCAGCAAAAGTATTCATTTATTTATAGGGCTTCACTCACGTGGACTTCACTAGCCCATGTGAGTCATCATGACATCAGACTTTTTTTTTGTATCTTTTATCCACCTAGGAAATTTTTTGTTTTTCAAAATAAAATAATTTTTTTTTGGTAAGTTGTGTCTACCTTTTCACTGTTTTTCAAAACCCTATTTATTATTTGTTCAAAAAATTATTAATTAGTGAAACGATTGTTTGTTTTTAGATTGGGTGATCTCATCTGCGGCTGGAGCAAATGTATTTCTTGAAAACATCAAATTATGTAGTGACATTAGCCATTCCCCTAAATATACAGGTCACCCAATGTACTCAAATTTTCTACATTAAAAACTTGCTACAAATTATTTACCTTGCGATGTACCAACAATAGATGGCTATTAAGTAAATCAAAACTGTTATTTCCTTTTACTTTTTACCATTTTAATTTACATCTGATATGGCATAATATATTGGATAAAACTGAATCATTTACCGAACTTGTTGCATTAGTGTTTGTAAACGCATCACATAATAAATAAAAAGCAGTTTTGCTAACTATCGTCCATTGGGGAGGGGTGTTAATGAATATTTTTCATATGTTTTAATACACTTGCACGGATATTTATACACTTTTTATCCGTTAAGTTCTACTGAGTAGTGGTTAATATTTTTTAATAAAAATGATCAAAACAGATGATAAAACATAATATTACTCCAAATAAATTTGTATAAGACTCATTGTATCAACTACTGCTAATGGGTAGTACGTTAAAAAAAGAATGTTAATAGAAAATGTTGTCACAATACCATTATTATTTTCTCGTCTAACTCCAAATAAATTAAATCTTTAGGAAACTTTAGATTGAGAAACCTGTTCTGGATAATTAGTAATATATTCATAAATTAAAAAGTAAAACCTCACAAAAGCCGTCTTAGCTCAGCTGG
>BRYF01000002.1:3210000-3215000 GCA_030159135.1 Actinidia polygama | reverse complement strand
GAAGAACTCGAAGAGATGAACAACTTTCGTGTTTTGTCCGAAGGCCGGAGATCGCCGGAAAGTGGCCGGAAATGACGTTCTTTGGCCGGAGTTCTTTGGTTCTCACGTCTCACAGAGAAGGAACAAAGAAGAAAAGAAAATGAGGGAAAGGGAGAGCTCTTTCATTATTTGATGAAGAAGAGAATAATGGAAAGAGAAAAGCAAAGAAAAAAAAATTGAAAGTGGGAGACAAAAGTGGAAAGTGTTGGCTAAATTTAGGGGGAAAAGATGAAAGAAAAGTGGGAGAAAGTGGGAGAATATGTGTAGAGATTCGGCTGAGAGAGGAAAGGGGAAATGTGTTGAAAATTCAATGGATTTGCTATGGTGTGGTACAGACACAAACACTAGTTAAATCCCCACTATATGTTAAATCCCTACTATACCTCCATGGGCCCAACATAACTAGTAATGGGCTTGGCCCACCAATAATTCATAACCCAATCAAACAACAATATAATTAAATAGATATTTATGACCCAAGTCCAAAAATAATTTAGCAAACATTACATAATTACCCCTGACTTCGTCCATTTTTTTCTCCAAGCCATTAGGGATTTCGGAAAAAGGTAGGGGCACACAGAGAAAAGAAAATTGAAAGGTTGTTTACTATGGACATTGTGATTAGAAGGTGTGCTCCTATTTTTAGGCAGAATATTTGGATCTGTTCTGTCCAAAATTACGAGTGCAGCGCATAGTTTCAAGGGCTTAATTTATTTTTTTATTTTTTTATTTTTTTTGTCTTGAAAGTTATGTCATAATGGCTGAGCACAGTTTCTACTTCCCTTAACATGGGGACGGATTCGGGAACACAAGTTTTGACACAATTTTAGACACTACATCCTAACACTTGAAATCAATGGCTGATATTACAATGGAGTAAATTTTTCTAAAGTGTTCCTGAAGTTTATTAAAACTACGTCGTTTCAATAACTCTGAAAAGTAATCTTAACCCTTGATAGGGCTGATATCAAGGGATAAGATGGAATGTCTAAAATTGTGTTAAAACTTGTGTCCCCGGATCCGTCCCCTTTTAACATAATTCAGTTATATCAAGCACCCTTTTTATATGTAAATAATTATGTGGATAATCAAATTGTCTAGAAAAAAATGAATAATCCATATATAGATGCCCACCTTGATAGGCCAGGTGAATATTACTGATTAGTTAAAATATAGGAAGTCCACTTGAAATAATAGAATGTGTCTCATTTAAAATAGTGATTAATCCCATATATTTCAACAAATCAAGCGAAGGGTAATGTTTTGCACTAATATATTGATCATCTAGTTTTTCAAGGCTACACTATTTTCAATCAGGCACCACCGTTATCGAATCAAATTGATTTTTTGTATTAATATTATTTTTGACGAGCCCTACAAAATAAACTGCTGAAATTAAACCCACTTCAAGCTAACTACGCCCTGTTACATACCCCAAATTATTTAACTAGAGAAGTACTCAAAATTTGAAACTGTATCTAATAAATTCATTCAAGGTATTCTCGCACGACACTGATTTTGAATTTACCCCAAACACCTACCTAACTTTCAGAGCAATATTTTTAACCCACTATTAAATCAAACTATATTTTAGAATCAAATCAAATCAAATCAATCCCATAACCCAATACAATTGGGTTGGTTAGGTTGTCGCAACAATCCCACCTAAATTTAAAATTTGTGTGTAAAAATGCTTGCTATAAAGATGAAATTTTAGATAAAATAGTTTACATGAAGGTTGTATTTTGCTCTGTATGAAGTGATTTGTTATGTATTGTTAGGCGTCTTATTAGAATTCAGATGATCGTCAAATATGACAGTTCAATATTAATAAATCTAGACATTCAACATAAAATTACAGAAAAGTATTCAAAAAATAAATGTAGAGTGTAGATTTAATCTCAGAGTATTGTAAATAATACTTTAAATTAATTTGGACCGTGCATTTTAATTCCAAGCTATTTTATATTTAATTAGGAGTACATAGAACAATTCAGTTTACAAATCTCACTTTGTTCAAAAAATAAAGTTCAGGGCTCAGTTAGGGATAGTTTTCTTTCATTTTTTTTTTAATTTTGAATTTTTTCGTCTTTAATAAATTTTTAAACCGTTTGATCAAAATTTTATATTTTTTTGTCTCTTCTCGAAAAGAAAAATTTAAAAATATAAAAAATTATCTAATTTTAAAAATAATTTACTAAAGACAAAAATAATAATTTAGTCGACTAATATTTTTTTTTATCTTTAGTAGATTATTTTTCAAATTTTTATTTTTTTATATTTTAACATTTTGTTCGTCAAGAAAAAAAAAATTCATTTAAAAAGTAAAAAAATCTACTAAATGTGAAAAATCTCTAAAATCAAAGCATATAAAAAATAAAAAAATAAAAAAAATTTAAAACTACAGCGGCTAAAATAATTATAAAAAAGCAGCCCAAACATGGCCTAGCATTGGGCCCGTCGCGCCGCATTCATCGGGACACGTATTGCGCCGTTCATTAGCCGTACGTCCGGTTGACCAATGTGGTGATCGGGTTCAAGCTACTTTTGGTCAACGTTTAACCTCTTTTGATTCAGCTTTTTTTTAACCTAATCCACTTGAAATTTTGGCACTTGACTCGATTGATAGAATTTTGCATCAAAAATAAAATAAAATAAAATGTGATAGTATTATTTTAATGGGTATGAATTATCACATTCTTACATTATACTCCGCCACCTTAAATAAAGTGGACTTTAATATCTCAACGATTCATTTTTTTTTTAAATTTTTTATAAAGTTACTCTTTCCGTTCCATTTTAATTGTTCACTATTTTTTTATTGTCCTTAAATAATTGCCTATTTTTTATTTTTGATAAATAAAATATATTAGCATTCCTCTTATACCATTCCCCTATTAAATTCAAATAATGACATTAAAATTCTAAATTTTAATAAAATATAATAACTAACAAAACTATATAAATAAAAGAGACTAATAAATATATTAGAAGTTGAACAAACTTCATTACATTCTCAAAAAATAAAGAATCACAAAATACTGACTTTAACTAAAAATAAATATTGGCTGCAACAGTGACAATATCTTACCAGCTTACAAAGGAAGTGAAGTGAGTTTGAATCTTTGTCCCCGACCACATTAAATTAATCAACAATGTCATTGTGTGTACAACAAAAGGAGAGATCTCATTAATTACTGATACCGTCATATGATATCACCGTCGCATTCAATATTCCCTATATATCATCAATTATTGATATTTTTATTCAAAACATTGTCATTTACGTACGTGTACACATTTGTATAAATTTTGTGTGAGTCCAAACATCATTCAGAAATTTTCAATTGAGGTATGTGATCATATGAAAAAGTTTGTACGTGCAAATATTTGTATTTGTAACATTTTTCTTTTGTATCAGCATCGATTTTATATTCATAATAGGGTTCTTGTTCGGAAATAATCATTAGGAAAATACGAAAGAAATTGATATTTTGCCATGTATGTATGCAATAATATAAATTGGTGAAAAATTAGAAAAATATAAGGGTTTATACTAATTAGTAATCAATTTCATCACTAAGCATGCTACAAACGCACCAAAATCTAGTGATTAATTAGTATTAATATAAGATTTATACTTTCTTTGGGCCGGGTAACAATCTTGTGCAATGAAGAACACTAGATTCCCCGTGCACGTGATCATCAAGACCTTGCCTCTTCTTTATCCAGCCGTCGATTGCAAGTGGGGCCCACCATTCCTCACTTTTGATGAAACCTTGAACCCTCACAAAAACTACATTAAACTTCACGCAACAACACTTCAACAAGTTCTAAGTTGTTTTAATTCCAAGCAAGCAATTGGGGAATCATGTCTTCAACTTTCTTTGGTCCCCAATTCACTCCCACATCCATAGCCCTACCTTGTGTCTCTCTTTTTCTTATTCTTCAAGGTTTGTTTTATGAAGGGAATATTGCTAGATTTCTTGAAGGATCACGCTTTTTGAAGTTCAAGTGATAAATTTTAGAGTAAAAGTTGACGGGTAGTGGACCTACGTGAACTCACCAGTTCAATGATTTGAGGCATTTTATTATACGGCACAATGAGAAGATAATTCATGCAAAAAATACTGAGTTAATTAGAGATCACTAATCGTACGATCGAATCAAGTTTGTCTTGAATCACTTAATGATCTATTATGAAATTGATGCCTCTCCATTTGGGTTGGCTTTCTTGGTGTTTTTTTGCTCAAAAAATTATTTTTTAGGGTGTGTTTGGGGTAAGTTTATTTGATGTGAGTTTATATTAGCATATGAAAATTTATTTGTGATGATGTATTTTTTTGTCCCACTTTACCTTTTTAAATCAAAAATAATAATAATAAAAAAATTTGCTTACACCAAACGGTACTCTCATATATGTTATCCTAACAAAATATCCCACTATGTGGCCGCCCGATGTCTAATCAATGTAATTTTTTACACGAGTGACCATCTTAGTGAGTCCCACAACTTACCAATCTTACCATAATAAAGTATGAATATGAATCCTAAACCTTAAGGCTGTTTTTAGATCCCGAATTTAGTGGGAAAAAAGAATATAGAAATGTTAGATAATTCAATCGTTCGGGACCATTTGATTATTTACCTTTTTTATTTTCATTTCATTTTCTCTCGCCAAATCCTGATACAAACACATCCTAAAGGGGGCTTGGTCCATTTCTCTAAATGATCTCAAGGAGGAGACCTAATCAATATATGGTGTCTCTCATGTCCTAATATATGGATCTACTGCATGCCACAATGATAAGGCATAGCAAGTAATTTATATTATTGCTGAACTTTATAATACATCAGGAAAGTAATCACTACAATAGAATCACTTTAGTCCAATGGGGTTGGGGGAAATGGGTATGGGCCCAGGATTGTCAGGCAGAGCCACATACTATATTCTGTCAACT
>BRYF01000002.1:3162500-3165000 GCA_030159135.1 Actinidia polygama | reverse complement strand
AAATCCTCAGGACTAGCTCAGCTTCGACTCAAATAGTTCGTTAGATCGAATCCTCAGAGTATTCGAGATTTGTTCGACTGTTAATTTCAGTCTGAAATTATTCTATTTTAGACTCAATTAAGCTGTGCAGAAATACTAAACCCGTATTGAAAATGATTTGGATGCTATGAATAAATATATTCAAGTACGTAATTCTTTAGTGAAATATAATGCAAATGATTGACAAGCCTTACTATCCACACCATAACATTGACATTGTTGCATTATTTTGAGAAACAAAATGAGAATGAAAATAAAAGTTTAAAGGATAAGAAAATAAAAAATCGTGTCTGACATTGTTGAATTAGTTTCAGGAACAAAATGAGAATGAAAATAAATGTTTAAGGGGAAAAAAATAAAAAATCTGATAATATTATGGTGCAAATTGTAATTTATCCTTTTATATAAGGATAAAATACACTTTGTCTCCCTCAAATATTATTATTTTTCCCTTTTGGACCTCAAATAAAAACATTTCCAAATTTCGTCATTAAAGAACTTAATCTCTTGCGATTTTTCCAAATCGACAAATTCCGTGAAGTATGTGATGGAAATTGCAATATATAGTTCTCCTTTTCCAAACCCAAATCCAAAGGAAAATGCTATGGGTACCCCAATGTTACACCCCAAATGCACATCTGGGTGAGGTGGAGCATTTAGATTGGCTGACATGACTGGGTGGACCCCACACCCAGCCAATCCAAATGCTCCACCTCACCCAGATGTGCATTTGGGGTGCAATATTGGGGTACCCATAGCACTCCTCAAACCCAAACCCAACCCAAAACCCATACCCATACCCATACCCATACCCAAACCCAAACCCAACCCAAAACTCATCCATCTCCGACCCATTCAAGAGTCATTTTCTTATATGGCTTTTGAGCTTCAATCTTACCGATTATGGCATCACTGGTAACCGATGCGCTCAACAATATCCCAGACTAGTCATAGACCCATGGTCGTGCTGCCAATACAGTCCCCAGGTGTAGCCTCATCATAATAACACCACCGTAGGCAATCAATCGAGAATGGGTCTGGGTCTGGGTCTGGGTCTGGGTCTGGGTATAAGTCTTGGAGGGTGCCAGATAGTGATTTCCGTAAATGAAATGGGCAGATATGGCTAATTGGGAGACATTGAAAACTGTTATATTGGAGTACTTTTTAAGGATTAAGGTCCTGATTGACTTAGCTAAATAATTTTTTTTAATTTTTGTCGTAAATATAAAAATTGAGAAAAAAAATCAACTTGTCTGGTTTAGGATGACTAAAAACTCATAGACCAAGCGGGTTTACTAAACAATCACTAATGATTACTGGGTTTGATAAAAAATCTAGGTTAAACGGATCATAAAAACCCAACCTAAAAAATCAAGCCAAACGAGTCAAAAATATTAAGTCTTTTTTTTTGTCAAAGACAATTAAAAAATCTGAGCCAAACGGGGAATAAATTAGAAAACTTTTTTATTTTAAAGTCAATAAGACAAAACGACAACACTTACAGCGACAAAGTGTGAGAGCATCCGCATCAGCCTCATTAAATATGAGCCAAATTATAACTCTAAAATCACATATTATATTTTAGCTAATTACTTTTTTAACCTAACTGCATCAGCATCGACATCTCTATTCTAATTCTATTTTCTTAAAATATTATTTATATACTATTTTTTTATTTTATCCTAAAAGTTTTTTTTCCTTCTAATGTTCATATTCTTGAAACGGTCACATTATTTGATATTTCTTAAATGATATATATTTTTAAAATGGTCATAATATTTCAACGATGTTGTTTTTTATAAAATATATTTTTACAAAGATCATATGATTACGTTTTTATCTGATCTCATGATATAAGGGCACAAGACTCTTAATTGAACGGTGTATGTATAAAATGATCAAGTATAGGGAGTTAATTGATACAGTTAAAACTAAAAAGTTCAAAGATAAAATTTAATAAAAGTTTTTATTGGTACAAAAATGTAATTTAATGATTTTTGTCTTTGGGGAGGAGGTGGAAACGTGGAGGAGGGGAAGATTGCATTTGCTTGGGTGCATCATCAGATCCACGTCAGTTGTGGACACGTGTCCACTCATTGGGTAAACCAAACTTTAGATATTCTGCTAGCGTCAATCGACGTTGACATGTGGGCCCACACGTGTCGAAATATGTGTTACTTACGGAAAACGCTCTCATCTTCTACTCCTCCAACAATCCAAATCAACTGCGTGTCGACCACGCTCCACTCCCCCCCCCCCCAAAAAAAAAAAAATCATACAAATTCCTACCAATATTTTAGTGCAACTTATGATTTTTACATTTTATTTGTTTTTTAGTACTGTGCAATATTATAATATTATTTTAATATTTTTTTAAGTAACAAAATAATTTCTCCTTGTGTATCCTTGAACTTTTATTTTTTTTAATTGGAAGGGTTATTTTAGGCATTTATTCAAATTT
>BRYF01000002.1:3065000-3067500 GCA_030159135.1 Actinidia polygama | reverse complement strand
TGAAAGCCTAGTTTGTCCGACCAAACCAATCGAAAATCTAAAAAATTCGGGCCAAGCCTGTCCCAGCCAAACTTTTTTTTTTTGGGTTGATTCAAGCCGGCCTCAACCAGTCCAACGAGCCAACTGAGTTGGACTTTCGAATTTCAGGATGGACCAAACTCGACTCAACACCTTCGCGGACTGGGCTCAGTCCATACCAAGTCTTTCTAAAAACGTGACCAAATTAGCCCGATCCGACCCAATTTCCACCTCTAGTCGTGAGGGACTTTTAACTTTAGGAGATAAAGACGTTGCCTCAACTTAAAATTATTTTTACCTCAGTCATAAAATCACCAATCTGCAATACATAATTCACGTGGATTCTTTTGCTTGCGGCCGTTGCCTCTCGGTCAAAGTTATCAATCTCGTATCAACTAACGCATTGTTTTGACTACTGCGAGGGACTTTTAACTTTAGGAGATAAAGATGTTGCCTCAACTTAAAATTATTTTTACCTCGGTCATGAAATCTCCAATCTGCAATACATAGTTCACGTGGGTTCTTTTGCTTGTGGTCGTTGCCTCTCGATCAAAGTTACCAATCTCGTATCAATTAACGTATTTATACAAAATATAATTTTTATATTTTGTATGTATATTCGTGTTCTTAAGATTTCAATTGGTTTGTTGATATCGCGAGAGAAAGAAAGAAAGAAGAGAGAGAGAGAGGCATTTCGTCGGTCATGAAATCCCCAATCTGCAATAACAAGTTCGCGTGGGTTCTTTTGCTTGCGGCCGTTGCCTCTTGGTAAAAGTTATCAATCTCGTATCAATTAACGTATTGTTTTGACTATCGATAAGTATGATATGTACCGGTACCGATACCAGTGTGTACTGTTTTGAATTTATC
Source organism: Actinidia polygama (assembly GCA_030159135.1). Classification (NCBI taxonomy): domain Eukaryota; kingdom Viridiplantae; phylum Streptophyta; class Magnoliopsida; order Ericales; family Actinidiaceae; genus Actinidia; species Actinidia polygama. The sequence continues at coordinate 3,066,612 of BRYF01000002.1, read as the reverse complement.
GCTATATGTAATATAAATATTTCACATGTATTTTTATAGAGTTAGTGGTAATTGGTAAATAACATGACATTTAATTATATATCTTAAGTACTAAGACATTTAAACAAAAAACATAAGTTTCAAGTGAAAAAACCCCTTTAAAACACTTTTTGGGCTTTAAAATTTACCAAAAAACCTTTTTAAAACTTTAAAATTTATGAAAATATTAATTCTTCCGGTATGAGCGCCATAAGCCCATACAGGCCCATACACCCGGTATTTTAAGCGATGCAGAAGATATAATTAAGTATACCGTTTTTCATTCGTACGCTGCAATTGACAACTCTGCTCTTGAGCGTTCATTGGCCTAAACTAGCCACTAGCCACCACCACCTCCAAATCGAAACCCTCCTTTAATGGCGCCAAGTGCTCCACCACAAAAAATAAACTTCCCCTCCTAGTGCTCTCCCCACTACACCTCTAAGGGGCATTTCATCAAACACCTACCGAGAAACTAACCACACTATAAATCCCACGCATTCCCACACACAATCGAACAAATGGAATCCCCAATGTTAAAATTCACGTGCGTCCTCTTCCTCGTGGCCGTCGCCGGGATCACGGCGGCGGACGCGACCGGCGAGTGCGGGAAGAATTCGGCGGACTCGGAGGCCATGAAACTGCTACCGTGTGTGTCGGCGGTGCAGAGCGACAAGGCCACGCCGTCGGGAGCTTGCTGCGATCGGGTGAAGAAGTTGGGGCAGAACCCTAGCTGTCTCTGCGCCGTGATGCTTTCGAATACCGCGAAGATGTCTGGGGTCAAGCCTGAAGTGGCCATCACCATACCCAAGCGCTGCAACCTCGCTGATCGTCCTGTTGGCTACAAGTGTGGAGGTAATTGGCACATTACAATTTGAGCCGCTGTTTTAAAAACTAATTTAACTGTTTTCGTTTTAAGGATTAGAGAATCTGAAAACATAAAGGCCTTCTTTAGAAAATAAGAATGTTGTATTTCAATACAAATTATGTGGACCACTAATACGGTGGTTGTTGATTTCCTCTAAGGTTGGATATTGTAATTTATCTAATTGACTGAATTTGTAATAACACTTCACTCCCATTATTACAAATCCAGAGGCATGTATTAACCCTAAAATTACTAAAATACCCGTCAGTAAATACAACAATATAATGTTGTTAAATTAATATATTATTATATAATATTTATGAATGTAAATTCTTTTATGCCCCACATGTTACTTGCTTGGTGCCTAATTTTATTTGTTAATGGAGATTCTTAATTGGCTAGTATGTTATATTTTATAATTACTCTCTCTATTGGTATGTAAAGATGTCTACTTTTATAACTTACGACAAGGGAAAGTGATATAGTATTTTTATTTAGATGTTATTATTATTGTTAGTTAATGATATGAATGCCTAATTAAGAATTATATATTTTTTTTATGGAGTACTTAATTTATTTATTTTTAGTTAAAAATGATGATTTGAGGTTTAATCATGAAAAATATAAAAAAATTATTTAATTAAGCACTCATATTCATTGTAAAATAAACAAGTACATATTGAGATTTCACATAATTAATAATCTGACTTATACTGATTGAATTTG
>BRYF01000002.1:2905000-2907500 GCA_030159135.1 Actinidia polygama | reverse complement strand
TGATCGGACACAGTTCAATAAATATTCAATCCTATTTTATAACTTAATAAATGAATGTGTCCAAAATAATTATACAATTTTTTTTTACATAAATTATTATTGTTCAACTATTAATTCAACATAATTTTTATAATAATATAATTTTCAATTAGGTCTACAATTATCGGTGGAAAATGATTTCTACACTCCAAATTTTGATTTCTATATTCTAAAATAGGAGTGTAGAAATTAACACTATTATTAATATTAATTTTTACACTCCTATTTTAGAGTGTAGAAATAAATTTCCTTATCGGTGACCATTTGTGAAAAAATCTAGATCACTCCTTGCGGATCATACGAAAGGTGTGAGGAGAGAAGAGACAGAGAGGAAACGACAAAAGTTGATGGAGGGACCAATCGGGTATAAAACGTTAAGACAACGCCATCTTGGGAAAAGACAAAGCTACGGGTGAATTACAAAAAATTCCCTGGACTAGCACACGTGGCAATATTTAATTGGTTATCTAACAAAGATTCCGTTAGTTACAGTTGTTAGTTCTGTCGGTATGATTGCATATAACGTTACCTAATCTAAGAGCTAAACACCGCCCGATGCGGTTAAGACATACAAAAATTCAAAAAAAAATATCTCTTTGTTTATTTTTTAAATTAATTTTGTAGAATGTTTTTTTAGAAGTTATTTTCTCAAAAATAAAACTCATTGTTTTCAAAAATAAAAAATATTTTTAAGAATTTAAAAACATGTTTTTATTATTATTCTCATAAATATATATATTTTTAAAAAAATCAGAAAACAAGTTTCGAAACCATCACTCAAATTATTTTTTTCTGAAAACTATTACAGAAAATTAATTTTGAAAACTAAACCAAATGAGGAGTAAGCCCCTATTTTTGGTATAAAAAAAAACTGCGATTTTAGATATTTTAGCCTCTTTATTTTTTTACTTTGTTTGGGATAATTTTTTTTGTAAATTTTATTTGGTATGTTTGATATAAGTTTACCAAAAAATTTAGATACCCTAAATAACTGTGGAAGGGCGAGGTAGAATATACGGTGATGATAGTGCAATATTGCACGTTAAGGAATATTTGGTAACGTTTTTACTTTTTTATTTTTTGTATTTATTTTATTTTTTGTAAACAGAAAATAAAAAATATATTTGTGTTTATTTTTTTTAAAATTATTTAAAAATAAAAATATGTTTGTATTCATATTTTTTTAAACTATTTTAAAAAAATGTGAAAGTAGAGGTGGAGGTGGTGGTGGTGGTGGTTGAAAAAATTTAGATGAAAAAAATTTATAAACAAAACAAAAATATCTCTTTATTCTTTTTACTATTTTTAAAAATAGTGGTAGTAATTTTGCCTTATTTATAATTATAAATAGCAACACAAATAAGTTTTTTTCGATTAAACAGAAAAATAGAAATTAAATTGTTGACAAACATCCTCTAAGATTCACAACTGCATCGGTCATTCTTGGTGACATTGGCGGTGAGTTGTCAAAGACAACAAAGACGGTAGTTGTAATGGCTAAAATGGAAAAGATAAAATAGACTATTTACGACTTAAAAGGGTCACGCGCACGAATTTTTTTTATTGCAACGGTGATATCTCGTTGTATTATCATTCAATATCAAACTTTCGTATATGTATAAGGGACGTCGCTTTGTATACATATTGATTATTTTAAATTAACGGTTACATTCAAGTAGTGAAGTTCCCTTATTTCATGTGTAAATTTATTATTGGATTGTCATCCAACATGTCATTGATGATTTGGAATAACTGTTATATTGGGACCTTTTTTTTGGGTGAAAATGTAACTCTTGTTCTCGATTGGACAAATTAGTTGGATGATAATACAAAAAAATATAATAATGGTTGTAGAAATATCAAATTGATCCCTCTATCTTGACAAATTACCAATCCATCCATATTAGCATCAAAACCTAACATTGCAACTTATTCACAAAAAATAAATTCGACACGCAATGAACCTCTCAAGTTCAAAAAATAATATTACAATTATAAACAAATTGAACAAATAAATTATGCAATTCGCAACACGAACCCTGATCAAGTTTTGAATCAAACATAAAATTTAAAACCGAAATCAATGCACAACATTTTAATAAATGTGTGTTTAAACTTGAATCGTCGAAAAATATATTCAAATCTAAGGTTAAACCAACAACATTATATGTATGTGATACTTAAAAATAAAGGAAACTATTGGAGACTTAAGATGCAAAAGAAGAAGCTTAATTATGAAATTTAGATGTTATACATGCATATACCCACAATCATACTTACTAAATGGACAATTATCGATTGAGTAGGCGAACGCAAGTGATTGCTTAAAACTCGGATGCTGATAATTGGCAACGGCGAAGTGAGGATGTGTAATACAACGACCCTTAATTATTTTTACCTTATTATAGTAATATATATATATATATATATATATGTGTGTGTAAAATTTTAGTAATTTTTG
>BRYF01000002.1:2895000-2897500 GCA_030159135.1 Actinidia polygama | reverse complement strand
ATAATCACCCTCATGCATATGATTGATGGAAGCAGTTTTATTGGATTAATTACAGAATTTCTGCATTCTTTTATTTTCTTCATATGCCATATTCATATATTGGAAGAGATATATGAATAAGAGCATAGAATATTCCTATTCCTGAGTTATTTTCTCGAGAGAAAGAGACAGACACTAGTCTTTTCGTTAAGATTGTTATAGAGGTGTTCATATAGTTCGCAGTTCAGCAATTTTATCTTGGGAGGAAAACGTCGATAAAATCCTACAATATCCTCGGTATGCGGCGAATCTTTCTTAAGGAGATTGCGCTTGCATTTTCTAACTTTCTGTTTGTATTTCTTTTATTCAATTTCTGCAATTTCGTTTATGTAATTTATATTTTTGTGTGGAGTCCACAAAAATAAGGGTTCTATCACATATGAATATATATTATCAATGTAATGCACATAATGCGTTATATTTAGTAAAACTAAAAAGGACTTGGCTTCTCTTAAGTCTATTTATTTGAATTGCACCGTGCAGTCCAAACATTTTGGATTCCACAGACGGGCTTCTGCATTTTGGATTATCAGAATTATTCATATTATAAATTTTGTCATAAATGTCAATATTATAAAAAAAATGCGTTATTCGGATACAATTCAATAAATATTCAATCATATTTTATAATTTAATAAATAAATGTGTTCAATAAAATTATATTCATCTACCTTTATATAAATTTATTTGATCAACTATTAATTTTTATATGATAAATATAATGTTTTTATGATAGTATAATTTTCAATGAGGTGTTCAACATCATTATCCGGCGACCATTGGGAAAAAAGAGATAGATCAGAACCTTACACCGGGGAGTGTATCTACTGTGATCCTTACGGGTCATACGAAAGGTAGGAGGAGAGAGGGACAGAGAAGAAACGACAAAATTTGTGAAGGGACCAATCGGGTACAAAACGTTAAGACAACGCCATCTTGACAAATCCGGTTTAGGCTCCGTTTGGTTTTAGCCTTTTGACTGGCTTTTTTGCTTAAAATAAGTAAAAGAGTCAATTAGAGTTAATTTTTTTACTTTTTTGATTTTGCTTTTTAACTTAGTTTTAGTTAAAGCAAAGTTAGAAAAGCAAAAAAATTAAAAAATCTTGAATATTTTTAAAAAAAACTTTAAAAAAACTTGACTTTTAAGCATTACCAAACAGAGCCTTAGTATGAGCAGCACACCCGTCCCTGGGCCAAAGACCAGGCCATGGCCTAGGGCCCCCCCAAAATTTAAATTTTAGGGTTCTCAAAAATACTAAAAATTTTGGACTACCAATTTTATTTTAGAATATTGAAAACTCAAATTAGGCCCATTTTAGGGCTACCCATTTTTATTTGCCCTCCAAAAATTCTCAAATTTTAGGGTTACCCATGTTTATTTTGGAACATTGAAAACTCAATTTAGGCCTATTTTTATTTTAGACCTCCAAAAATTACTAAAAAATCTCAAATTTTAGGGCTACCCATTTATTTCTTTTGAACATTGAAAACTCAAATTAGGCCCGTTTTTATTTTAAGCCCCCCTAAAATACTCAAAAAATCTTAAATTTTAGGACTATCCATTTTTATTTTGGAACATTGGGAACTCAAATTAGGCCTGTTTTAGAGCTAACTATTTTTATTTTAGGTCCCAAAAAAAATTCTTAAATTTTAGGGCCCAAAAAAATTTTTGGCCTAGGGCCCACGAAAACTCAGGGACGACATTGAGCAGAAACCTCATTTGACAAATCCCAAATAAAATCATATTTTGGATAATCTAACTTCAAATTTTAAAAAATATATACCTAAAAACTCGTACTTACCACACAATCTCATTAAGATCTACCACCTAAACCTCCCGCACGATCCCATGTAAGATCTACAGCATAAGCTCTGCTACCAAATTTGTAACGACCCATCTCATTTTTTTTCCTATCACAATGGATCATTAACCCCCTCAAATTTACATTAGTTTTTAAATGTTTATTTTTATAATTTATCTTAACAAATTTAATACAAAATTATCAAAAATCTTTAAATCTTTTATCCAACTCATCTAGTACTATCTGATTTTCACGTTCGCCTAAAAAATAAATTAAGCAAGAAAGTATATACAATATGACGGGAATATATTTAATTCAATAATGGTTCAACAACAAATCTAGAAGAGCTCAACGAATTATCAAATAATGAAGGGGATACTCGGTCTTTCCTGATACATCACAATGACAAATGGTTGACGGATGCCTCAAAATATGACATGTGTCCAGTCTTTTGTTTTATTTTATCAAAAAATATTTTTAAATAAAAATTATGTCATCGTAAAAATTACAAAAATCATACCGGTGTATTTATATATTTTCTCTTACTATAATAAAGTAAAAATAATTAAGAGTCGGAGTATTACAAAATTTATAACGACTATCCCATTTTTCTCTTTATCACAATGAGACGTTAATGATCGTGTTCTTTTATCTGCAAA
>BRYF01000002.1:2815000-2817500 GCA_030159135.1 Actinidia polygama | reverse complement strand
ATGCGTGATTTCTTTCATCATTTTGAAGCATATCCTTATAATATCTATGTTGTGTGCTTCAATGTGTCTTACATTCAAGGTCTCTTACACTCTTACACTCTATTTTATCCATGAGAAATCTCAGTAGGTTGCAAACTTTTTGCATTCCTAACATGGCTCTTGGGCTACTGATTAATTAGTTGTTGCTTGAACTCACTGAGCAGTGCTTGATTTTAAGAAAATTATGTTTTGATTGCCAGGTTTTCCTTATCTCCTATACATTCTTCTTTATGTGTCAACTAAGTACTTGAGTCTTTTTTGTGATTGAAATCAGCAATTGGGGTTAGTTGAGAATTAGGTCTATGTTTTAATTAACTTTAAACAAATGAAACAAATAGGAAGTGTGACAACTCCAAATTCTTAACAGCTAAAAGTTGCTCTATTATTTTTAGTAATTAGTAGCAGTTTAATTTCTTTGCTTAGTTGTATTTAATAGTTTGGTTTATGCAATGGTTGCACTTTGAGTTGTGTTTGGTTTGTACCGAATTTACAATTTTCAATTCAAATATAAGTTGGTTTATATTTGGGCTGTAAACTCTAACAAATACGCATTAGAATTTTTTTTTGCGTAGTGCCCGTGGGCACGGGTAATTACTAGTGTATACATATACTAACACAATTTTTTGACAGATGAGGAGTTCGGGTTGAGATTTGTGAAGGATGAGATTGCGGATGAGGCGGTGGGGAGGATGGGACTGGTAAGGGCTTGGGATAGTAAGATGGATGAGTGGGAGGGAGGCGGTGGATGGTGAAAATACATTTTTGGTTGAGTGAAAATACATTTTTGGTTCATCAACTGGTGTCATTAAGAGTTGTTTTACATAATTGTATGGATTTGTAGAGTAAAACCTGTCTCGGTTTACTATTTGAGGTTGTACAGTGGTACCATATGTTTGATGGTTAGAAACATACAAGGCTGTATTTGTATTAAAGATTTGGTGACGAGAAAAGAAAAAGAAAAAACCTATTGGTGACGAGAAAAGAAAAAGAAAAAGCTTCCTCCGTCCCCTCCTTGCGGCCCTCCCTCTGTCTCAATGGTTGATGTATTTTTGTTCCTTTTATTTTTTGGAAAGTATGTATGTTTGTTCCTTGCTCTCCTTCTCCTTCCTTTTTTTTAAATTTTTTTGACATTTTTGGAATTGAATGAAATTGTTTTCCAAGTTTTGTGTTGAAACTTGTGAATCATCATGACTAGTGAGAAATCGTCTGATTACCGGTGAGGGTTAACCATAATTTGTTCCTTTAAATCATGTCTATCTTTTACTTTGGGCACTCAACAAATAATTTTCCTGCATTAACTTGGAAGAATGGCGAAGATGGTGGGAGTGGCCGACGGGGTGCTCAATGTTGGTGGCCTAAGGGTGGTGCTCAATGGTAGTGGGTTTGACAACGGAAGTTTTGGGGCGGTGGTGAGGGTAGAAAAGAAGTTGGAAAGCTATTGTCAGGATGGGAATTAGAGGGACAAGGTGGGTGAGTATGAGGTTGGGCAATAAGATGCAGAGGTGATTGGGTTGTTTGTGGTGATGGGGCCTGTAGTTTGAGTTGAGGAGATGATAGAGATGAGGGTTATGTAAATGAAGGAAGAGAGAACGGAACTAGTTCGGGTCAAATACATGGTATGGGTTGCGTCTTTGTGGGTTTAGCAAATGCCAATTTTATAGAACTTTTATACAAAATTATGCAGCAAAATAATATGGTAGTCGCTATACAATAATTAAGTGTTATTTTGACGACACTATGTTTCAAAATGGTAAGTTCTTATATAATGACACACATTTGCCCAATGATAGGCAGATATGGACAGTCATGGCATGTCCATGACACACATTTACCTAGCAATAAGCAATTGTGGCAAGTCGATGGCACACAAGTGCCCAACAATAGGCAGTCATTGCTTATCGATGACACACATTTGCCCAGCAATAAACAATTGTGGCAAGTCGATGGCACACAAGTGCCCAACAATAGGCAGTCATTGCTTATCGATGACACACATTTGCCCAACAATAAACAACCATTGCAAGTCGATGTCAAGAAGAATTGGTAATAGACACAAAATCATCCATTTTGGTTCTATATTTGTTCGCTAATTCTATGCGTCTAACCAAAAAATCCTATCTTCTACCAACTTTTGATCTTCCCATTCATTCCATGTGGTACCTTTGTCCATTAATTCTTTTCATTCTACCAATGAATAATCTATAATAATTCGTAAATCGAGATCGGCTAATTGTTCTTGCATAGCACCTGCTCCAGTGGAGATCATAAAAAATTCAATTTGGAATACAGTGTCCCACTTTTTTTTAATACATTGGCCTTTGATACATTTCGGAGTTTTTATAAACAAATTTAGTATATTTTTTTTTGTAAGTACATCACTATATATACACTCTTGGTTTTAATATGCTAGGTGCTGCCACTTATGGTCACATGTTCAATTTTGCTAGGGTCGAATTCAGTA
>BRYF01000002.1:2757500-2767500 GCA_030159135.1 Actinidia polygama | reverse complement strand
TTGCTTTCATAAGAAACCGTTTCTTAACGACTTCTTGGAGTTCTACTATAACCTATAAATACGCAAGTAATCTCAGAGGGGTAACACGTGTTTACACATATTATTCCAGAATATTAGAGTGAGAGGTTGAGAGTAAATAAATTATGTGTTTGGAACTCACACTTTGTTCGAGTTCATACACAGAGGGGAATACAACAGAAGACCGTTCGAATTCGTGATCAAATATTTGATTCGTTTTCTGCTTTTAATTTTTACGAGATCAAATGAGAGAGATCTCGCAAGTATAACTTTGAATCCGCTGTTTAGGATTATACAAATTATTAATATAAAGTGGGTTCATTGTGCTTCTCTCATAAGAGCCCATGTTCTCCTATTTAGATTATTGGGCTAAACTGGGACCCTCCTAACATGGGCCCAAACAGACTTAGAAAATCGGCCCACATGGATCCATTCATTTTGTTTTGAGAAGCTTTAGATCCGTTCATTGAAGCCCGTTGGCATTTGGACGCCATTTGAAGTTGAAACACGTAAGAATTATTGTTTAGGGGAATGATACAATACACATTACACACCATTTGTAAATATTGTGTGATTGAGATTATGCCACGTCACCATATTTTATTGGTCAAGTAGGTGAGTGATTTTGTAGGTCAACTAAATTAAAATATAATTTAATCACAAATTTTTATAAAACGTGTATGATTATCTCCATAAAAATATATTCATAATAAAATCAATACGAATTTTTACCGGTTATTCAAGTTGTCATTATTATCTATTAATTTATTTAAAGGTCCAGATTAAAATTTTTTGATCTAATGGGATTTTGAATTTATGTAATCATGTAAGTATAAAACTGTAATTATACTATTTTCCTTTGTGCAGAAAAATTAATTTATAGAATCTTGAATTTAATACATCTCAAGAATAATATGAATATACATTTATTTACATTTGTGATTTTTACTCAGTGTTTAAACCTCTTTGATTAAATTTTAATTTATTAGCTCATCTTCTTCTCTCTGTCTCTCATTGTTTAGATAACAACATTATAAGGATTCACATCCATCGAGATTTTCTTATTATCGTAAAAGAGTATTTTTTCATATATTTTGATTGACTTATTTTATCGTAGAGTCCAGATGCAATAAAACATACATAAAATAGTAGAGACTAATGGACTACCAATAAATAAAAATAAATGTGAGATTAACAAAGAATATTATAAAATATCTTTGATATTTATATATATTTTTAATTTTGTTATTATAAAAAGTAATTAGGGCAACTAGAATCTCTACGTTTGTGCTCAATATCTATTAAATTTAAACAAGGGTTTTATAAATTAAAGTATAATTGTGCCTAAACAATTTTTAAGTTGCAAAATATATTAAGAAACTTTAGACCCGTTTTATCTTGGAATCATCTCTCCTTGATGAAAAGGTTTTGGTAGAGAATTAATAGAATAGAAACAATTATGAAATTGAGTGAGATAAACTTGATAGGGTTCAAAACGCTTATAAAAGGTGGATAGATAAAACGGGTACAATTGACTTACACCATGCATGAGTCACAATAGGGTAAGTGGAGTCAATTAACCTCACTGGAAAAAAAAATTATAATCTCTAATATAATTTATCACAAATACAATTTTGATCTCATAAAAATTTAATAACTTATCTTAAATTTTATAAATTTTACATTTTTGACCTCGTAAAACCTAAATTCTGACAATTTTGATCCCATAAAAATTAGCAATTTATCCTAAATTCTATAAATTTTATAATTTTGACCCCGCTTAACATATGTTCTTATAATTTTGATCCTTCTAAATTTAAGTTGTGATTATGCCCTGCCAGTATGTATATTTCACGCATTTATATGTGAAAATTTATACAAATACTTGCATATGTGATGCTCCCGCTTATAAGTCTGAAGACTCAAATTAGTAGCATAGAGAGAGACCTCGACCCAATTGAAACTCCGTGCCAAAAGTTCCACCGGACATAAAGCTTGGGTGGCTTGTGACCTTGGTGGTTCCACCATTTAATCAGACATGACAGCTTCTCTTTTCTATACATACACATATATTGGAAAAAGACTAGCTTCTCTCAAATCTAATAATTGGACTGAAGCGATACAATTCAAAAGTTTTGGGTCTTATTTTTAAATTATTTTGATAATTCGAATCGTTTGTATTGTGTATTCGTCTTAAAAATCAATATTGTACTATAAAAAATACGATATTTACCCATAATTCAATATTCTTATAGTATTATTTTATAACTTAATAAATGAGTATGATACACAAAATTATATTAATTTATCTATATTGATCTACACTTGATTTGCATTAGATCCACATACTTTTTTTACAGTCTGAACAATTTAATTTATCAAAATAAGATTAAAATGCTTGAATTTCACTGATACAGTTCAAAAATAAACTACAAAAAGGCCCGACCCATTAGAATTTTTTAGCAGTGGAGGAATTTAATTTTGCTCATCCCATTTATGAGGTTCCATTCCCTATAGATTTTTAAGTTGTGATTTAATGAAAAAAAATCCAATTTTTTAAGTTCTCGAAATACATGGTAGTCTCATTTAAATCTTGAAATAATAGGGTTTTAGTTAAAGTAATATCTATAGTATATTTCAACAAATTAAATGGTCGATAATGTTGATTGCTCCAGCAATGCTCTAAGAGCATTGAATAATTTCTGTGATTGAGTAATTATTTAGTGCTCTGGAGCAACGTTCCTTATTTCATATTAGCTCTGTTTTGGGTAATAGTTTTTTAGTTACTTGATTTTTTATTTTTTTGTAGTGATTTTTTTTTATCATTTGATAAAAAAATTATAATTTTTTAGTTCTTCTTGATGAGAGGCATCCAAAAATATAAAAATTCTCATACAATTTAAAAAAAGTACACTAAAGACGAAATAAAACTTTTTCTTTAGTGTATTTTTTTTAAATTATCTATTTTTTTATATTTTCGGATTCCTCTCGTTTAGAAAAATTGAAAAAGTATAAAATTTTAATCAAAAGTAAAAAAAAAATAACTAAAGACAAAAGACTTTGGAAATCAATGTAACTAAAAAAACAAAAACAAAAACAAAATATTTTGAACTGAGTTGTGAAATAGATCTAAGTCGTTTTATTTATGTGGTACTCACATTTATTTGAAACGAGTAGTGCTCCTGACTATTGAATAATTTCTCCAATTACAATCAATTCATGAAATAATTATTCAATGCTCCACATTTCACATATTAGAATGTGTTGTGAGATGTAATATTATAAGCGAAGAGTCTGAACAAATTAAGAACATACCGAGTAATTATTCAATGCTCCTCCTCTCATATATTAAAACGCTTTGTGGGATATGATGTTATAAAATCCCGAACAGATCATTCAATCAACATGGCCGAGTTCATGCCCCCAAAAAGATTAGAACCAACCAACCTAGAGCAACAAGCCCCGCCCAAAGCTCGGCCCGGGTCAATTAGCACACATGGGGTGTAAAGAGAAACTTAATCCATCTAGTTTTAAGGGATAAATAACAATATCTTATTTAACTATTATCGATTTTGAACATATTTTGTATCGTTGGTATAATGGATAAGACATTTCTACTATATTTTATAAAAAATGACTAGTCACAACCTTCTCTATTTCTGTTCAAAATCAGCTTCAACTCATATTTTAAATTTTTTTCTTTTATCCTTGACCCATATTTTATGGGAGAGTGCTCCATTGAATTATTTCTCCAAGTTCATCTGTTCATGTATTTACAGTACTGGTACCGCACGTGAGCATGGGCGTTCTCACGTGCGAGAGAAAAAAGAGAAGATGGAGCAGACAGACAATAGTCGACATTGGGGAAAGTGTACATGGTACACAACTCTCTCACTCTATCTGCTTCTCTCTCTAGAATAAAGTTTGTACCATCGTTGTCAGTAGGGCGTAGGGTCAAGTGCTACACACGGGTGGGCGCCAGACCTCGTGTCTCGTGTCTCACCACTTCCCCACAGATTTGGATTCTCTGAAATGCGCTCGTGTAAAGTGTTTTTGGTGAACGCAAATTACGATTAAAAATAGGTACAACACAAGATATGATAAATAAAAAAATAAATGAGCTGATACATATAATACGATACGATCCGTTTGACATCTCTAACTACACTCTAATGAGTAATGAGTAAGGCCCTTTTCGAAGCAAATTATAATATTAAAATGATTCATATGTTAGGACTTGGTAGGTGAAACTTTCATAACAACAAAAAAGATCAATTGACCGAAATAAATGATTACATAGGCTCCGTTTGGCACCAATTTTTTTTAGCTTTTTGGTTGTTTTTTTGGCTTAAAATATGCAAAAAAAAACAATCTGATTTTGTTTTAAAAGTTCATTGAAAATGTATAATTTGGCCTCCTTTCGACAAAATTTATACGTCCGCCACTGCATCAAGAAAAGTTTCTTTTACTCCAAAAAAAATTAGTTAATGAATCGCTAAATAAATAATTATTTTTATGTTTATTGAACATTCTAACTTTCTTAAAATGTTAGTTTCCCATGTCCTTTATACTTTACATGCTTAAAAGGGTTACTTATTTTTCATTTTGGACCTCCGGTTTTCTAAATATTTCTATATGATCCTTCCACTATTGATTTTCTTCTTTTTCTTCTTCAATCAGGTTTGGTTGATAACTTCTGTCCAATTTTCTAAAGACAAACACCGCATTGCATTGAAACTTTTTTCACTTTGGCACGTTCCTTATTAAACTTTTCAACTTTCTCTATTCAATACACTTTTATTGCATTGACCTTTCCGTTTGGTTTCGCAGACTCACATGATGTTGTCGATAGCCTAGAAAGAGACGTCGACCCAATTGAAACTCCACGCCAAAAGCACATAGTAACGAGCCAAATTGTCCACCAGACATTAAGCTTGGGTGTGGGCATGTGACCTTGGTGGTTCCGCCATCTTAATCAGATATGACAGCTTCCCTTCCTATGCACGATTCAGTTTTCGTTCGGTATTATCTTATAACTAAATAAATGAGTATGATACATAGAATTATATTAATTTATCTATATTGATCGATTATTGATTTGTATCTAATCAACGTAATTTTTTTACAACATTAAAGTTATCGATGAAGTTTATAATATGAACGATTTAATTTATCAAAATGTATTGTAAATACTTGAATTTTTATAAAAGTTATTCTTACTTTGTTTTATAAAATATGATAAACTAAAGCCTCGGGCTCAAAGTCAACCGAAACTCGTGTTTAGAATTTTTTTTTTTTTTATATGGGATCCACTATTGAATAATTTCTCCGGTTCATGTATTTACGGTACTGGTACCGCACGTGAGAAAAAGAGATGGTGGAGCAGACAGACAATGGTCGACATAGGGAGGTGAACATAGTACACAACTCTCTCACTCTATCTGCTTCTCTCTCTAGATTAAAGTTTGTACAATCGCTGTCAGTAGGTCGTAGGGTCAAGTGCTACACAAGGGTGGGTGCCAGACCGCGTGTCTCCCGTCTCACCGCTTCCCCCACCGCAACCCACACCGAAGAGTAATGCTATGGGTACTCCAATATTGCACTCTAAATGCATATCTGGGTGAGGTGGAGCATTTAGATTGACTGGGTGTGAGGTCCACCTAGTCATGTCAGCCAATCAAAATGCTCTACCTCACCTAAGTATGCATTTGGGGTGCAATATTGGGGTACCCATAGCATTTTCCCACCCCGAATGCTTCTACTTTTGCGTCAACAATTTCACAACACAAAGAGAACGATTACAGTGACCGAAGAGATCATTGAAGTTGTTATCGATGAAACTAAAAATGACGTCGTTTTGGTGCAAAACAACCAAAACGATGTCGTTCAATTTTTTTAAATATTTGGTTTCATCGGTAACAATTTCGGTGACCTCTTCGTCACTGTAGTCTTTCTCCAACACAAAGAAAGATGTAAAATCACCGGATGTATGGCATGTTAAAATTTTAGCACAACATGCTACATGAATAAACGGACACGATATGTTACGGGCATGGTAATAAATTGGAATAATGTTTTTGGCTCACGGGATACGATAAGTTTATATGAGTAATTTTTAAGCGATTTTTGATATATTAAATTTATTCATAAAAAAAATTCATGTCATGGCACGACACAAGACGCGAATAAACCAGATCAATGAAACGTATTATACTTAGATTTTTATCAAATAGACACTGCCCGACAAGTCACGATTAAAAATAGATACGACATAAAGCACGATAAATACAAAAATAAATGAGTCAATACGGCACGGTACGACCCGTTTACCACCTCTAACTACAATCTAATGAGCAGTGAGTTAATTATTATTCGTAGAAAAATATGTAAAATATTTACATTTTAAAATAGTTATATAATCTCAAATGGAGTGAGTTTGGGACCCATTTCAAATCAAATTATAAGATTCCAATGGCTCATATTTTAGGACTTGATTGGTAGGTCTTCCACAACAACAAAAAAAAGGTCAATTGATCGAAATTTATGGTTGCATAGTTAAATCATATTTATAAAAGAAAATTTACGATAAATATAGTTTTTGGATTAATATAAGTTTTTATATAAAATTATATACTCATCAAACTTAATAGTTCTAATCATATTATTTAAATCGGCATAATCATTGAGATCAATGAAAAAAAAATGAATGAAAAAAGTTTAAGAATTTAAAAGTTCTAAAGCTGCCAAAATTATGTTCTTAAGGTGGGGGTGAGATTTATGGTGTGGGCCCCACAACAAAATGTCCGCTACCAATCATTTTTCATTTGTATGCTTATATTATCCTAGGCTACAATATAAATTACTAAGTATTATAAATCTCATGGAAAATTAATTTATTGCAAACACTTGGACTTATAATTTTCCCACTCTCCTTCATTAATCTATGATTGAATTTCATTCCCCAACCATATCTTCTAGATTGTGCTCTAAATTTTCTAACGGAGGCAAGCATAAATTAATATATATATATATATATATATATATATATTATATTACTTCAACTATACGATTTGAACATGTGGATGATTATTTGAAATTGACCACCAAAATAATATATAATGTATGTGTATATCTATATCTATATTTATTTCAGACAACCAAAATAATACATAATATATGTATATATATATATATATATATATATATATATTTATTTTAGGAGAATATTAAACTCATCTCCATCAAGAGAAATTTCTTTACTCAGTAAAAAATTAGTTAATAGATCACTAAATAAACAATTAATTTCATGTTGTGAACATTCTAAATTTCTTAAAATGTTTGTTTCCAGTATTACACTTTACATGCTTAAAGGGTTACTTATTTTTCATTTTGGTCCTTGGATTTTCTAAATCTTTTTACATGATCCTTCCACTATTGATCTTCTTCTTCTTCTTCTTCTTCAATTAGGTTTCGCTGACAACTTCTGTCCAATTTTCTAAAGACAAACACCACATGGCGTTGAAACTTTTTTCACATTGGCACATCCCTTATTAAACTTTTCAATTTTCTCTATTAAGTTCACTTTTATTGCATTGGCCTTTCCATATTTAGTGTCACAGACTCACATGATATTGTCCGTTAATGTAAAACTTTAGAGGTGCAAGAGGCAATTTATTCTATTCATTTTCATAAAGTCCTTTAATATGTATTACACAAAACACTATAAAAAAAAAAGTACACAACTTATACCTTAATCTTGTTTTGGATTTTGATGATGCACACATTACTTTTCAACGATCATTGCCTTGGATTATAGAACTCAACTTCAAATCTAATACTACTTATTAAAGGGAAACCAGGTTTTGGTATCACATGGTTTTCAAGGTTGCATATAATTTTACTATACTAAAACTATCCATTTCAAATAGGTTCTAATTAACAATTCAAAGGTCTTTGGACTTCGAAAACTTTAAGGACAATTACGTATATTGCATGCGTATTGTGCGTGGACACGCTCTAGTTTTTAATAAGTTAAGAATTCCAATCAAGTTGTGCAATGAAGTACAAAGAACGGATAGAGGTTTAAGTTATCAATGAATGGAATAAATTCATTTTGGTCCCATTTTCAGAACAATTATATAGGGCAATGAGATTTTCATTAGATTGTGTGGTCCTATTTCCAACTCATAACAGGCATGGTGATATAATTCTCTTCACTGAGAAATATGGCCCGCAATTTATTTGGAAGAATACAGGCTGGTCCAATGCAAGGGCTGCCACCAAGTGATTTTAGGAAAGATAAATAGTGAAAGCTTAAGAGTAAGAAGAGAGCCCAAGATCTTGTGTTGAAGTCAATGATTTGGGGTGCCCTGTAATGTCGGCGATGCACTATAATCTTGTAGTGACATTTTTACGGGCTTATCATTAACTTATCTTCATAATTTAAATCGTTCAATTTGTAGAGGTCGTTGAGAATATGACGTTTACAAAAAAATTAAATCGATCGGACATTATAACCACATGATCGAATAAAATTTGTCTTATAGTTTATTTATAAAATTATATTTGCCATTCACTTCTTTTGAACAAAAAATATGCCCAGATCATCTAGATTCTAATGTCTGATTAACTATTTTTTTGCAAAGGTCATCTGTTCAATGAGATATATAAAATTGACAATTTAAATCATGAAAAAATAGAACAACGATGAGCCCACCTTGAAGGCACTACATGGCACAAACCCACCAAGGGTGGTTCTTTGAGGGAAGTTTTGGGGTTTATCCACTCATCTGAGTAAGACATATGGACTAATTGTCGATAACAGATTAACCACTATAAATACAAGTTTAAGTTCAAAAGCTGAAACTATTCCTAACATCAATGAGTTTTAGGAGAGAGAGTGAACCTGATATTTATCGATGAAAAATAAAATGTATAACATATGGCATAATTAACGAGGCACATAGTTCTAAAAAAAAAATTGTGTGGGCTTACTTGTTAATTAAGTTTTATTAAGGGATGATTGGACGGAGAACCAAATGTCCCTTATGGCGATCATGTAGATGAACATGTTATTATCTATCACCTCTTATATAAAAATCAAAAATAATATTATTGCTATGTACTTTCCAACATTTGATGGCCACTAATTAATTAGGAAAGTTACATAACCTTACTTTTGTGTGCTTATGATTATTAGTAAACTCGAGCTAGCTGTGTGCTTATAATTAGGAAAGTTACAATTTCAAGGTCTTAGAGATTATCAAGGCATCTTAGATAGTAAAATGACTGCCCTACCATATCTTGTCTTGGAGTGTGGGAGTGGGTGGCTGTTAGGTCGGGGATGACATATGCAGGGACTAAATTGGACCAAGTGTAGAACTTCAGGGACTCTTGATTTGATTGAGCTAATTGTTAAAATTGGACAAATTATTAATAGTAATAAAATGTCTCTTATTTTCTACACTAGTTTTTATACTTAAAACCTAAAATTTTAAAATTAAAACATAAAATTTCTTTTAAAACAGTGAACATGACGGTCCAATGACCGATTCAATCTACTGGGTGGCGGTTCAACCACGGTTCTTATTGGGTTTGACCGGATTTTAACTAAAATGGGTTTAAAAGGCTGACCAGACCGTTTCGTCGACTGATCGACGGTTTAACTGGCCAATTCAACCCAATTTTAAAACACTGGTAGTATGTACAATCGTCTTATGCACACAAGTTTTAATTGCTACTTATTTAACAAATTTTCATCCTTATATACAGAGAGAGATTTGTGTGAAAAGGTTTTTACTTTGAATAAGAAAAAACTAATGAAATACATTGGTGGTGAGTAGTGTAGATAAAATCCCTTGGTTTCTTTTAGGACGTAGCTTTTCTCGAGTTCATAGTTGCAGTTTTAATGATATAAATTATTCATATTGTAGACTTCATTAAAATAATTTTATAAAAAATCAAATTGATCAGATAAAAATTA
>BRYF01000002.1:2730000-2732500 GCA_030159135.1 Actinidia polygama | reverse complement strand
TTCTTCTTCTTCTTAAATCCATTTGAATTTCTGGGGATTTTAGTTTTAACACCGCATTTCTCGACAAAAACTCTTTCTGCAATACTATATAGTATAGATATATATACATAAAACGACGATGTACCGGATTTTTGTGGGCTCGTGCAAGTTGAAGTGGATGCTTACTACCACCACGAACCAGTCACGATATTTTTGCATTAACAGATCGACCATAAGGACAAGGAGTGGGGTCCTATTCGTCATCTAGATTATGTTTATGACACTCCAAGTGGGATCGATCGATGCTTTTCTTATCTGCAAAGTGAAATGAAATTGGCCAAGGAAACAAAGCCTTTGTGGTTGTAATCCACGTAACGCGGACCCAACAACTTTTCATCTTCTAGAAAAGTGGTTCCTTGTCCTAACAATTTGGTAATTATAAAAGTTTCTTTTGAAAAAGCTCGAGAAACGCGCATTCAAGTCTAAAATATAAGCATTTTAGGTTCTAACAAAACGATCATTGGGATGATTTTTATTTTACCGAAATATTATCATCACATCAATTTTGTGGTGTTTTATGTAACAATGTCGTTGTCCTTCTAGTTTTATTTTATGATTTTGTGGTGTTTTATGTAACAATGTCGTTGTCCGTCTAATTTTATTTTATGAGAAATATCTAATTTCCTTAAAGTTTTTATTAGATTTGTCCTACATAACTCAGTCACTCAAACTTGGTATATCTCTTAGAGAGATTACTTCACTTATTGACAATTAGTTTTAAGTTGAATTCTCCGATCATATCTAACATCAATCCGTTCAGCTAGAAAGTTACGTGATATCGCCCTTACTCTACATTCATGTTAATATAAATTTCATGATATTTTGTATGTTGTATATCATATGGTTGTGTGACCCATACATATTTTTAGGTTCATAATGTCTAAAGCTATCAATTAGTAAGGATAAGTGGATTAAATGGGTCAAGTTTGGCGCAAAATCGGGTCCCAGTTAATCAAATTGGTTAGACTCAGCGACTCAGCCCAAGCAAAAATGAAAATCTGTTCGTACTCAACCCAATTTGAATCCAATAAAGCCCGCATATTGCAAAATGCCAACCCATGAAAATAAAAGGCAACCCATTGGCTCATGACCCAAGGCCGATAGCTTTGCACTTGTTACGTGTAGATTATTTACGAAAAAATTACATTAGAATCGTGAACGCAAGACTTACAACACTTGTATTCACATAAATACACAAATTTGATGAAAGTACATGGTTATAAATGACAGATCAACTGACTTGTATCGTAACCAAAGTGTCATGACACGTGAATATAGGATCGTAACTTTACGATTCGCAACTCGAATCACATTATTGAGCATGACTTTTGGAAGTGTGCATATAGACCCTTTACCCTTTTTAATCCTTAACTATAACTTAAGGCCAAACGAGGCCTTAGCCTTGACTCTTGAGTTGGACCCAACTATGCTATTATACCCAATTGTAGGTTATCTTCTATTGTCTTTAATAGGGTAATCCACGAATTGCCCAGATGGGAGGTGAAACTAGAAGACAACTTTGCTTTGCTTGTGCACTACTGAAGTGTTCCATTTTTGTCTCTCGTATATAATCTGGAATTGTGTTGTGAGTTTGGTAGTTCGAGTGTTAAACTCACATCTGATTCCAACCGTTTATCTTTGTAGAGATCATATCATTTGTCGAGCCATTCATTTTCATATCCAAGTGACTAGAAATAAACGTAAGATTTTAATTTTAAAGAGGCAAATATTTATACTAAATACAAAATTTATAACTTAAGCATAAAATACAACAATAATTTTAACTTTGAGGGAATAAACTTATATAATTTTAAAATATTAGCCAAAAACTATTATCAGGGGCGGTACCACCCAGGGGTAGGGGCTATAGCTCCCCCCTCACTTCAAAAAAATTATAAAATTTACTTTAAGTTTTTAAATTTTTTACACTTTAGCTCCCCCAAAATATATTAATTTTTTTTTTTACACTTTAACTCCCCTAACCTAAAATCCGGAATCCTCCCCTAATTATTGTTAACATAAAATTAGAATTTTTTAGAAATAGGATAGCGCCTCCTTGAGTCTATCTTTGTAAATTGTTGAACGTCTTGCAAAAAGTGAACTATCTATTCTAAAAAGGGTTCTGCTATTGGAAGCCCAGTGGGCTTCCAATAAGGAGCACAAAAGGACAAATTTTTTTGATTTTCGATACACTTTTCACACTTTTCAATACACTTTCACATATTTCTATACACTTTTCACATATTCCTATACACTTTTCACACTTTTCCATACCTTAAACAAAGTCCACTGGGCTTCTTTTAGCATTTCCCTTCTAAAAATCATAGAATCCATTCAAAACAAAATAATAATAAAATATATTTCCTGAATAGCTAGTGGATTTCGCACACATTTTTTTTTTGTTTTTATTAAAACAAAAAAAATCAGTATAAGATCATAGCAACACTAGATTTGCTCTCAT
>BRYF01000002.1:2537500-2540000 GCA_030159135.1 Actinidia polygama | reverse complement strand
TGTGTGTGCAGTGACAGGTGGGGATAATGCAGATAGTCTTATTCATATTGAATTGATTGACCTTGATATATATTGATGATGACATACATATGAGGTGGCATTGCATATTGTATGCCAATGAATTGCATAGAGGAAGGCTTAGTCATGAGGGACTAGCCTAAGGAATGTGTCAGTAGGGGCATTCCTGAGGGATGTGTCAGTAGGGGCATTCCTTGATAACGAGCCATCAGACATTGGGCCAACGTTATATATATTTTTAAGTTTCGTATATTTTTTTTAGTTTTGTTAATATTTTTTCTAGTTTTGTGTAGTTTTTTTTATTTTTATTTTTTATTTTTATTTTTATTTTTATTTTTCAGTTTTGTGTAATTTTTTTTAGTTTTATTTTTGAAACAAAACTAAAAAAAAAGATAAATAAAACAAAAACAAAAAAATACACAACACTGAAAAAAAAATAAAAAATTTAATGAAACAAAAATACACAAAACTGGGGAAAAAAATTAATGAACGAAAATACACAAAACTGGAGGAAAAAAACCAAAAAAAAATTAAAAAACTAAAAAAAATACACAAACTGAAAAAGTAAAAAAAAACGAGAGAGAGACTAAAAAAATACACAAAATTGAAAGAGTAAAAAAAAATGAGAGAGAGGCTAAAAAAATACACACAAAAAAATAATAATAATGAAAAAAAAATAAACTAAAAAAAAATGAGAGAGAGAGTGAGTGAGCAGTGGGTGGAGAGAGAGAGAGAGAGAGAGAGGTGAGGGGGTATAATAGTCTTTTTATGGGGAGACAAAGGTGGGGCTAGGGAGGGGGATTTGTCAGAACGGGGGAGGGGGGGGGGGGGGGAAAGAAATTTTCATTTGCAATACATAGGTTTCAAGTTCATTGTTTGGATGCTTTTTTTTTTCTTTTTTCTTTCGATTGGATTTCAAATAAATTTTTTGAAACGCTCTCATTTTGGCCTGAAAATCTATGGACTGATTTGCCCAAATTTGAAATTCTTTGAATAACTAATCATCCAAACAATACGAGGATTTAAATCCGAATTTGTAATCCCTACATTTCAAATTTCCGCATCTAAATAGAGTCTTCTTTATAATAAAAATAAATAAAACTTGTATTTTACCCATATTTTTTCAATCAAATTACTTTTTTCCAAGATTAAGGCTTCGTTTGAAGCCCAATAAAATAAATGAAAAATAGTTTTTTTCCCTCCATCATTTCTCTTAGTTTGATTTATAGTTTTGGAAATTAGAGATTGTAATTCCATCCAAAATTGATGGGGCACAGTCGAATCATCCGTTTGGGTAAGGTTTTATCCATTTTTTCTCCCGATAAAGGCGCATATGATATGAGGGGTGAAATACGCAATTGGATATTGGGCGGGTATGATTTGACTATCCTATATATATGCATATTAAAATAAAATAAATTAGAATGATGAAAAATGTGATGTATATTATATAGTCAATTGAATTGATATTTTTTATAGTAATGAGAAGTATGAATTAGATTGAGAATGATTTGATATGTGATGTATTTAAAATATTTTTATGAAGTATGATAGAATTGGATATATGACTGTTAAATTTGTATCTCGAGAATTGAAATATTTATTTGAAAAATAAAATAAAATTTGTGTATTGGTATACCTAAATTATCCATTAATTGCATGATTGAATTTGTGTTTGATAGCTATATCCAATACTCGTCGGGTATTGTGTATAGGGTATGAGGATGTAATTGGGTTTTGGATGAGTATGGAAATGAATTCCCGACCCATTGTTATCCCCATTAGAGAGCGAATGCAAGCTTGATACAAAAAGTGGTGATCGGTAGTGATAATATGCGTGTTTAGTGACAATCAACGGTGAAAACTTGTCCAATCGCCTTAAATTTTAATAGAGTGTAATGATTACCATTTAATGAGAATCTATCGGATTAAATTATTAATTATAAGCATGAGTTGTATAAATTGTATCTGTGTACTGATAAATTATAACTAACAGGAGTTAAAGAAGGAGAAGGGCCTTCAAGGCAATTTCAGGCGTGATTTGACTATAGTGTGTGTGCAGTGACAGGTGGGGATAATGCAGATAGTCTTATTCATATTGAATTGATTGACCTTGATATATATTGATGATGACATACATATGAGGTGGCATTGCATATTGTATGCCAATGAATTGCATAGAGGAAGGCTTAGTCATGAGGGACTAGCCTAAGGAATGTGTCAGTAGGGGCATTCCTGAGGGATGTGTCAGTAGGGGCATTCCTTGATAACGAGCCATCAGACATTGGGCCAACGTTATCTAAATTTGCGCGCACATGTGGGTGATGCATCATTGCATTGTTGATTCATATTTATCGCATTGATGCACTCTATTGCTGAATTTCTGTGATGCACGAGATTACTTTGTCATTCTTTATGAGTTGATTATCTGTCGTGAGCATGTTGATTATTAGCTCACACCCACACAGATTATTTTGACAAG
>BRYF01000002.1:2522500-2525000 GCA_030159135.1 Actinidia polygama | reverse complement strand
AACTAACAGAAAATATATAAAAGAATTTTTTTTTTTTTTTTGATTTTTCAAAGGTTAGGGGGGGCGTGGCCGCCGACCGCCCATGTGTGTGTGTGTGAGAGAGAGAGAGAGAAAGGAGATAAGGATCCAAAGAATAAAGAGAGTTGGATTAACTAGTTATTTATGAGAGTATATTTATAATTAAGTCAAACAAGCATGAGTATTTCGTAATTCTACTTTTATAATTGGGTAACATCCAAAAGTAAAAGCTAAGAAGCATGGTTTTCTAATTTTCAAAAAACAACTATTTGACTCCTAAAAAAATATTATTTTTTACTTAAAGAAAGAACTTACAAACACCTCAAAAGGGCTTTTTTGCGGATAGAAGCTAAGAAACTGCTCAAAAAGCAATTACATACAGCCATAATACTCTTAACAAAATTTTCAAGACAAAAAAATAAATAAATTATAACTTACAAGCTCTGCCTAGAGATAATTACTCTATCCAATATAAAATTCACAAACTCATAAGTTTTATGAGTTAAGGTCATCAAATTTAATGTGAAATTATTTTGTACAAATTTTCTTCTTGGCTCATTTAAATCAATTTGTCCAGCTATGGAGCAGTTGATGGCACACAATTTCCCAGTCATGAGACAATCATGCGCTCATGTTGCCACATACGTTGTGTATTTGCAAAGATGGCACACAATTGCCGGCCATGGGCACACGTTAATTGGCACATACGTTGTACATCGATCAACACTTCCACTGTTACTGCCGCTGGCACAGCCACTGCTGTCACGCAGTCTAAAACATGTAAATTTTACTATTCGCTGCTTTAAAAATAAGTTATTTTCTTTAAAATTTTGCCATCAAGGCTGTGAGTATGTACAACATATAACTGTTTTAGTTCAACTCAAAATAATGGTAGGGGAGATGTGAAAGGGTTAATCATAAACTCATTTAAAAGCTTAAAATGCTAGCGAAATTGGTAATTTTATTATGGGTTCTGCTATTGGAACTGGGCATCCAATAAGGAGCACAAAATGACAAAAAATTATGATTTTCGATACACTTTTTAATACACTTTCACATATTCTTATACACTTTTCACACTTTTTTCCATACCTTAAACAAATTTCACTGGGCTTCTTTTAGCATTTTCCTTTTATTATTTCTATTATTGTCAACACGGCTCCTCACATGTGGCCGGACTCTCTTCTATAAGCGGGCCAAACATGTGTAAATATTTTAATTAGATAAGCGGTGAGATTTGAATATATGATCTATAGCATGCTTTGATACTATATAAAAATGTTAACCACTAACTCATCTCAAAAGTTTACGCTGTTAGACTGAGACAATTTTATTATTTATATTATTCTGAATTGTAAAAAATAATTGAAAGGTATAGATGAAAAAACTAGCATAAATTATTAGTTCATACTATAAGATTTAGAAAAATTAATGTTATAATTTGTTATTGTTGGGATCCAGCCCATTAAGAGATTGAAGCCCAGATGAATAGTGAAACACTATTGGGCCCAAGCCCAAGCCCAAGCCCAAGCCCAATATGAATAGTCACCACATTCATATTAGGCAGAGACGAAGAAGATAAGAGAAGGGAAGAGGAGAAAAGAAGAGAAGAAAAGAAAAGAAGTGAAGGCTGTCTTTGTTGACAGACAGAGAGAGAGAGCAGCAGACAGAAGACTTCAATGAAGGCTGCACCGCCTTCCCCAATTGTCAAGATTGATGGCTTGGATGAGCTCATGGCTGAGCTCATCAATCCTCTCCTCCCGGCTATAAATTCAGAGGTTGTCAGAGGCAGAAATCAGAGTGGTGTGGCAAGATGTAGTCCAGAGGGGATTACCGTGGGCACACAGCTTGTTGCTGTGTGCAGAGAGGGGTTGGGGGAATTGCTCTGTGAGAGAGCAGAGAGGGCTGTATGTGTTTGGGGGGAGTGCTATGGTGCTAGTGAAAGCACAGAGAGCACAGAGAGAGGGCTGTGAGAGCAAGACAGAGAGATGGTGAGAGATGAGAGAGTGCTGAGAGGTGAGTGGAGATGAGCTCCTCCCTATTGTACTCATTGTAGTTCATTATGTGATTAATGGATTATTGGTTCCTCTCCGTGGACGTAGGCATTGTTGACCGAACCACGTAAATCTTGTCTTGTGTGGTATTTGATGTTGGCAGTGTGACTGATAACTCGTTTTGGGCACAACAGTTATTTGTGAGTTGAAATTATAATAGAAATTACAAAGCAGAAGGGTTAATATGGTTGGAGAATTTGCATGAAGAGACATAGGTGTGTGCATGTGAAAGGAAGAGGAGCTGCAAATAGCATGTGGAGGCCAGCTTGTGTCTTGGAACTCTCAAATACACCAACCTACCGGACAACTCTATAATTTTCCCCACAAACACTTCTGATCTGATGCTTTAATTTGCCAAAGAAACTCTGAGAACGTACTCTGAGCTCTCTCTGAATGGCTTTAATTTGCCTTTTCTCTCTCTCTCTCTC
>BRYF01000002.1:2505000-2507500 GCA_030159135.1 Actinidia polygama | reverse complement strand
TATAAAATTACATAGCCATCCTTTTTTTTAATGCTAATATGCGTTTATATTTAGAAACTACAAGAGAGGTCCATGAAATTCGATAAAACCATAGGAGAGGTTAGTGAAATTTACCATTCATATATTAATGCGATTTTGCCTCACTTTAACAGAAGAAAAAATCTATATATTATTTTCAAAAGTATAGGAGATTTTTTTAATTTTACAAACTACAAGGGAGGTTCGTAAAAATTTGTCAAACCTCAGGGGGGGACGTTAGTGAAATTTAGCCTATAAAATTTTGACTACAGATAAAAAATTCACTAAAAATAAAAAAAATACAATTAAAAGTAGATCGATTAACTGTAGCCTAAACACAAATCAAACTCGGGCCTAGTTTGGCTTAATAGATTTTTGAATTTTTTTTTTCTTGATTTTTGAGTTTTATTGTATGTCGTAAACTTTTTTCGCTGTTTTATTAAAATTTTATATTTTTTAAGTTCTTCTTAAAGAGAAGAGTCTGAAAATATAAAATTTATTTACCTAATCTTAAAAAAAAATCACTAAAGATGAAAAAAACCATTTTAGATATTTTTGGGGATAAAAAATATTTTTTATTTATAGTTATTTTTTTCTAAATTAGATTAAAAAATTATATTTTTAAACTCCTATCGTCAATAATATTTTTAAAAATATAAAATTTTAAGTAAATACTAAATTTTTTTTACTAAAAAAAATAAAAATAAAAATAAAAAATCAAGAAACGACAAAAACCAAAAAAAGTTAAAAAACTACTAACCTGTCTCAAATAGCTTGGTATGTAGTCTAATCGACTAGACATTCGAAGCGCGGAGTGCGGGCCGGCCCACTGGGCCCACGTACATATGATGATATATAAAAATAGGCTCCACCTTGTGTGCCGGTAGTTAGTTCAATTTAGAGTTGTCGAAACCCCCCGAAAAATTTGTTTGAATTGGTTGTTTTGGTTCGGTTTTTGTATAACGGCTCGGTTTCGATTCACGTTTAATTTTGATTTCGAATCAAATTGGATTGAATAATATTAATATTTTATAATTATTTTATACGTCTTAATTTATATTATTACTTTGTTTAGTCTTGAATAATTGTCTAACTATATTATATATTTTTGTCATAAATTCTTTGTTATTTAGTTGCTAGCTTTTGAATATGGAGTGAATGAATTATGTTAAGTAATGCAGTGATTATATAGTACGAAGCTTATGTATCAAAACCGTCGTTCGGAAACGAAACCAGACCTGTATTTTAAGTTCGGATTAGATTGATTTTAAATTTTAGACAAATTGATTTGATTTTAAAATTTTAAAAACTTAAAATTTTGAATTGGTTGGATTTTGAGTTTCGAACCGTAAACACCCCTAGTCGAAATTGAGCCTAAGAATCCGTTTGAAACTAATTTATTTGAGTTTTTTGGTTATTTTTTTGCTTAAAATAAGCAAAAAAAAAGCAGTTAGAGTTGGTTTTTTTATTTTTTTTATTTGCTTATTTTTATCTAAATTAAAGCCAAAAAAATTAATTTTTTTGATAATAAACTTAAAAAAACTTGATTTTTTAAGCATTACTAAATACAATAAAACTCATGTCAATCAACTTGATTCGAAGCACGTTGTGTGGGCCGGGCCACGTACATATGATTGTATATGAAAATGGTCCCACTTTGGGTCAGATATTTTTGTTGTTGGGTTTGCATGAAAAATGTTGTCAAAGCACTGTATCTTGACTTGCTGTGCCTCCTCCACCTCTAAATGGGCTCCACCATCTTCTCTATCTTTGGATAAAAAGCTCCATGCACGTTTCCATCAAGTGGGCCCAAAGAATGCCATCCACTTTTTTGGTACATTTGACAAATAAGGCCTAGTTTGGCTTAGTTTCTTTTGAGAATTTTTTTAAGTAAGTTCATTTTGAGATTTTTTAATTTTGGTAAAAATTTTTTATCGTTTTATCAAAATTTTATATTTTGACTAGAGAAATTTGAAAATGAAAGAATTTGTTTAAATTTGAAAAAATAATTAACTAAAGACAAAAAACTTAGCTAATTTGTTGAGCAAAAGCAAAATACACAGGACGTGAAATTGTTATTTTAAGTCCGCGGACTCCAAATTTTATTTTGGTATCCAAATACTATCAAATGTTTTCATGTTTAAAGACAGCTCGTTGTTAGGGATCGAAATCACTTATCTTTCTCCTCTCTCTCTTGTAATATCGTTAGCTAAAATCAATTTTACTCAACAAATTAGTTAAAATTTTTGTCTTTAGTGAATATTTTCTCAAATTAAAGATAATTTTTATATTTTCAGACTCATGTCGTCAAGAGAAACTAAAAAAAAAATAATCAAAAAATTAAAAAGATTCACTAAAAACAAACAAAAAAAATAATTAAATCAACTTAAAAATCTCAAAAATAAAATAAAGTAAAATAGTCCAAATTAAGCCCGGACTACATTACTCTCTCTCTCTCTCTCTCTCTCTCTTCTTTTATTTC
>BRYF01000002.1:2475000-2477500 GCA_030159135.1 Actinidia polygama | reverse complement strand
TAGCGAGATATCTCTAAAATAGCTCTCTTTATTTAAAAAAAAAATTATGACAAAAATATCCAAAAGCAATATATTTGTTTAAATATGGGATACTGACACACATATATTCTACTATTCAAATTACATCATCTCTCTTGTTTAATTCTTTTCTCTCCACTATTCTCTATATAAACTCGTGTTTCTATTAGCGTGTATAATTTGTAGTTTAGGTGAAATTAAAAGTGGTAACAACCTAGGAAGTGAAAAAAATTTCCCTAGAATACATTACATCGAGAGCTCACAAGTCGATGGTGTATGAGATGAGCTGAATCGAATCAATTGATGACGACCAATTCAATCCTAGTAGTTCTAGGGATGTTTTTGTTTTTATGCAAGTCTGAATACCTTTTCCCGAATAAATAATTTATTATTATTATTCTTTTGTAGGCAAAAGACTAGAAAAACTTTAGGCATGTCTTTTTCAGTGATAGAGATGGAGATAAGGGACCGACGGGGTTGAGGAGTTGATGGATATTATAGTTTGGCAAAGGTATGAATGGTTCAAACACACCATTATTTTTGTGAAAACACTAATGAGAATAAAGGAGTAATTTTGTCATTTTCTTAACCCATCTAAATTTGAATACTTTATTGAGGTAAAGTGTAATGTTTTCTAGTTTAACGGATAAAGTGATACCAAGCAATAGTTTAAGGGGGTAAGTGCAATGACCCATATTAATAGCTCTAGGAGAAAGTTTGTAAAGTAATATATTTTTTATATGTTTTATCATCCATAGGTCAATGTCAAGCTATGAACTAGAGAACCTCAAAAATATGGTTACTGATAAAATGTGATCATAATTTTGTCTAATTCTCATCAGTGTTTCACAATTCCACCTTATCAACCATTTCAGTGAATTTTTCAATTTTTAATTTGTCTCATCATGTAATATTATTCTCATTATTTTTTTATTTGGTGGATTATATATATACACACATAATAGGTAACATAAATTGTGAATTACATTTAGTGATACGTATTATTTTTGTTGGATCGGGCCTTCTCGAAATCAATTGATTCCAATGAAGGAGGCCAAAGCATTTTATGGTATTCAAATCACACTCCACTTGAGCATGATCTAAGAGTCGGCCATGCCTCCTCCAACATAACGCTTTACACGAACTTATAATTCTGACTCTTATACCACTTGTTGGATCAAACATTTGACTATCTCATCTGAAAATTAATTGGTGTCCAGTAAAACAAACTAATTGGTGTCCAATCTCACCCCATCTAGCCACGTTCTAAAAGTCGTTCATGCAAGCTAAACCGCTTAGCAAACGTATTTGATAAAACTAGAATAATGATCAGACCCCTCAAATGATTTTAGCATTGAATTCTACCAGTCAAGCAACGTAAACCTCCAAACTAACTGTTGAAAATTATAATATGTGCATGTTTGGCATAACTTACAAGTTACAATTTCTACTCTTTTCTGTATTAAAAGTTGTGTGAGTGTTTGGCATAGCTTCTGTTTCTATTTATGGGATGAAAATAATTTACAAAAACTGAAAAATAACTGATTCTTAAAAGTTTTGTTTTAAAATTTTTTAATATTTATTTTTAAATAAGCAATTCTAATATAAATTCAGTTAGACCAAACACTCTCTTGTATATGAATTTATGATACTTGAACATGTAAGATAAATCTAAAATGCTATATGTAACACAAAATTGGCCTCATCAAGAAAATGTTTTTACTTTCCTAACCTAAATACAACTGTGCCCAAATTATGCTACTCTAATTTGCAAATCACAGGACAGAAAACAGAGAATTTATCTGCAAGAATTTCATCAGAGAGAAGGATCACAAAGGGAACGAGGTTGGTCATGTTGGGTGTGTCACATCTTTGCCCCTCTAGAAATGAGAATATCTCCATACGCCACTTGTTGCTCCACCCTTATGAAATCACGAGAAGCGAGAACTGCACATATATGACTTGATTAAGTTAAAAATCTTGCAGAATACCTGTTTGGTATGAGTTGGGTATGGATGAGTTACCTTCAAACTCGAATACCCGAAATCATTAGGTACTCTCGGAGTACCATGTGTCATTGCTCACGTGGTATTCCCAATAAATGAAAAAAAGACAGCATACACATTGTGGGTCACCCCTTGACTCTTAATTACCAAACAAGTATGAGTCATCATATCTTACCCGTAAAATTTATCGCTACGTGATTGATTAGAACTTAGAAGTACTATGTGTAAATGCCATATGGTACTCTGTGAACGTTGAATAATTACTCAGAGTGAGAGAGATGGGAATTAGGTTTTGAGAATAGAATGGTGTGTTGGATTTGTACTTATGCTACATGGTTATTATTATTTTTTCTTAAGGTGAAATTTAATGTATGAATGAGTTGAATTTTTGTTTTGAGATAGGAAATTGGTTACTCCTTTTGTCCCAATTTGTTTTTCTATTGTTACTATTATGGACATCTCAAAAATAGTCCATA
>BRYF01000002.1:2465000-2467500 GCA_030159135.1 Actinidia polygama | reverse complement strand
TTTTTTTATATTTTATGTTTATTTATGTTTGTTTTATTTTATTTTTGTAAAATAAAAATTAAAAATATATTTGTATTTATTTATTTTTAACTATTTAAAAACAAAAATATAGTGACGGTGGTGGTGGAGACGAAAATCGTGGAGTGGGTGATGGTGGAGACGGCGGAGGAGGTGGTGGTGGTGGTGGTGGTGGTGATTTTGAAAAGAAAATAAAAACTCATTTTTATTATTTTCAAAAATAGTGGTAGTAATTTATTTTTTTTATAATTATAAATAGCAACACAAACAAATTTTATTTATATTTATAACAAAAAACAAAAAATAAATAAAAAAATAAAAATTAAAGAGTTATTAAACATCACCTAGATATTTTAGACATTGAAAAAAAGAAGGGTTGAACACGGTTTGGATTGATCCAATTTTTTAGATTCACATACAAGAAAAATATTTGATTTCTTGTTGAAAAGAAAAACTAAATTTGTTTGGAGGAATACGAGTATTCCAATTACGATACTCGTGGAGAAAAAATTGCAATAAATACAAAGAAGAAGCATCATTTACCCAATAGCGAAGTGATAGTACCGGTTCCACAAAATTATGATTCAGATCCGAACCGAAAGCTTTTAAGGATCAAACCGGAACTGGATCATTAATATCAGTCAGTTCTAAATCCAATTTTGTCCCGGTTCCAACATGTGTAGATATAATTTAATTCCAATTTTACACATCACCCAAATATTATCAAATTGTTAAACCAATTAAATACTAATAACATTTACATAAAATATGACCATATTCCAAACACAAAAAGTTTGCAAAATATGAACAAACTATAGTTAAGTTAAACTTTAACTTTGGTGACGAAGGAAAGAGAGAGAAAAACTTTAATTTTATAAACTTCAACAACTCTACAAACTATAGTTAAGTTAAAGTAATTAGGTTAGTCAAGATTTAATAATTATTTATAATTATAGTTTGTAGAGTAGTTGAAATTAATCAAGATTTAATAAGTATTTATAATTTTTCTATAAATCTATTTATATTTAAAATATATTTTATTATCGCTCCAGTCCAGTTTTGTCAACGGTTTAGGAACACAAAACCAAAATCAAATCGTATAGATCTTTTTTTCTTCTAAACTAGAACCGGACGGTAGAACCGTTGAACCAGACCAATAGCTCCGGTTGAATCCGGTTTCACGGTTTGAAAAATATTTTGGAATAAAAGTAACTATTTATGTAATAATGATGCTGAAAATTGCATTCTTTTTCACGAGTTGCATGTCCCTCCAAATGGTAATATGTCGGGCACGTGACTATTCCCCCACCCCCGCACCGCCAGTCTAAGGTTTACGTAATTGAAATTGAAACTAGAAGGATTGAAGTGAAATTTGTTGAAACTCAAAGGGGTAAAATTGTAATTAACCCAACATTTTAAGTTAATCAAGATCTCTAGATTTCCAAAATCTTCAAAGAATATGAAAATGAAATGCTCAAGTGTAATTTAAAAATTATGCTATAAAAATATCTTCTAAGAGCAACTCTAACTATTGGAGCTATTTTAATAAAGTTAAAAAATAAAAACAAATGAATATTCATTGTTAGACCCTGTAAAGTTAATTAAAAATGACAACGGGACAGATTTGAGGTGGTTTTGTTATTCCTGAAAAAAATCATCTTGTCAAAATTAATCAGCATACAATTTAAGAAGAGAATCATTGGTGGTGGAGAAGCCGGGAGGAGGAGGGAGGGGATAGGCGGCTTTGGCAGGGTGGGTCGGGAGCAAAGAGAGATTTTTTATTTTAGAATTTTGTCCTTAACGGTAATTTAATTAAAGAGTAAAATTGTACTCCTCCTTTCTGAATTTATTTGTTCACTTTTTTTTGAGATGTTTTTATTTTTACCCTTCACTTTTGAATTTAACGTGACCCATTTACTTTTCAATTTTAAGTAATTTCAAAAGATTAAAAGTTAATTTTGATAAGTTACGACTTTTAAATTATCACTTCATTTTTTTTTAAAAAAGTCCGACTCTCCCAAAGCGACAAACGTATTGAGAGGAAGGGTAGAGAGAAGAAACGTGGGTGCCAATAGAATTACCAGGATCCGATGTTCTCAGTCATCCATTTTTGGACTAAACCATAAAGGCAAAAGCTTCCACGGTGGTAGTAATCTAACAACGACATCGTACAATTATACACACGATCTATTAGGAGAAGTTATCCTGTAAAGAGACACGTTTATTTTAGTTTCCATTTTCTTCCTCGTTTACAATTTAATATTTTTTTTATAATTTGTTATTTAGTTCACTAAAACAATTAATTCGGAGGACCAACTCCACACAGTTTATAAGTGAATTCTCGTTTAAAATCATGACAAAACTACACAAGAATTGATAGCAAATTTGTGAAGGTCGAACTAGACAAAATTTATTACAACGATGATATAAGTCAAGTTGTATCACTATTCAATTACAAATTATCATGTTTGCATAATAAATC
>BRYF01000002.1:2407500-2410000 GCA_030159135.1 Actinidia polygama | reverse complement strand
TCACGCGCAAGCTTGCGCCGGACGTGCAAGTGGATCCTCAACTTGCAACAGCTTTTGGACGCAGTCTAGTCTTTAATTGCCCTTCTCTCTCTCCGTATTCACATCACTAGTCGGTTCCTTCGTCGAGGCTAGCTAGTTTGCTAAAATGACAGATATGCCCCTCACTTTGTATTTTTATTGGGGAAATTATAATTTCCACTCCCCCACTTTTTTTTTTCTTCCATTTATCGAAAAGTTAAAAGTTTGCATACAAACACAAAGAAAAAGAAAATACAAGCTGATTCACGATCGCACCAGCTCAGTCTTTATTCAACAGTCTCCTCATCTCTCGAGAAAAATCTTGCAAGATAACCGTAGAAGCATAGCGAAAAAAGTTGGCACGTGTTAGCTTCTCTCTTAGCATGAAGATGATCTTCGCATTGCTTTGTCCCATGAGCAACTAGCAGTCTCGGATGAAGCTTTTTTCTTATGGAGCTCTCTCATACCACTCATTGAGCATCAATTTCAATTTTAATGGAGCTAATGCCATTTTCAATTGATACGTCATACTTTTTCACTCTTATCAAAATATTACGTTGCATCATCTATTTTCAATTGGATTAGTTAATCCCTTACAATTTAGATTAAGTGTTAAGGTGACTCTTATGTTAATTTTGTGTTCGATTAAGTGCAAAAGGAGAGGTAAAAAGTGTAATTTATCCTTCCTTTGATTAGAAGTGATTTAAAAGTGTATTAGGAGGAAAAAAAGGAAGGGAAACTAGACAGTCAATTGCGAATAACCAAATCAAATCAAATCAAACTAATTCTTTTGTCAAAAATCAAATTCAAGGGTTGAAATAAAAGTCAAAAAACAATTAGTTTTTCTTCATCATAAAATGGCACGTGTGTATATATATATATATATATATATATATATATATACACATACATGTATGTATGTATACCAGTTGGTGGAGGCAACGAATTGGATTGGTTCAATTTTGAGTAAAATCAAAGACCGAACTGAACTCTACATTTTTTGAAATTTTTGAACCAATTCGATCCGTCCAAAACCTGAAACCAATCCATTTTGAACATAAAAATAACAGTTCGATTTCAGATTGGAACCATAGTTTTGGTCTAGATAAATTATTAATTTTTTAACTAAATAATCACATATTCGTGACAGAAATATATGTATGATAGCTAAACAATAAGATGATCACATAAACTTAGAAGTTCAAAATTAAAATATTCATAAATTAACTAAGAAAACACAAGTAAAAAATAAAATAAAATAACAGCAAAAAAGTATCAAAACACTAGGCAATAGCAAACAACAAAACACTAGAAACAATAGTAACAAAAAATAATGAACATATAGTAGCGGCAAAGCAAACAGAAGCAGCACCACCACCAATAAATATTAAATATTAAAAGAATTATTAATATTACTTGATCCGGTTCAGTTCGGAACTGAAATCGGTCAATAAAACCCGCAAACTGAACCGAACTAATTGGTTTTCAAGATTTCAAAATCGAAACCTATCCGACTCCTCAAAAAAACGAACCAAATCGGCAGAATTTGACCGGATCATACCCTTTTCTGGGTCTACCGGATTTTTTAAACAACTCTAATAATTAGTGAGGAAAATCCAACTTGGATCAAAACTCTGAATGTACCTTTTACCTAGTTTAATTATTTGTTTTTTAAATAAAAAAAACTAAAATCAATAAATGTCACAGAGATTATCTGTGTGCTACAACACCGTGTTGTGAAGGACTAACTCCAAGGCCTACTTATGTGATCCGAACAGTTTAATTCTTAACGCTTGCTGAGAAGTCACCATTGCAAAATCGGTCCGATTTGGTTCAATCCGATTTGTAGAATTCATTTAATCAAACAGCTTTTTTGATTTGGAAATTTTGTAAATTGAAACCGGTCCGATTGCATCGGTCCGATTTGGTAGTTGTTTTTTTTACAAAAAGTTATTAAAATTAAAATTAATCCAAACGGATTTTTCCGAATAATCCGACAGGGTATGATTTTATTTTGCGATAAAAAAACCACTATATTCCCCCCCCCCCCTAACTTTTATTTTTCTCCAAATTCATAACAAAAAAAAAATGATATTCAACATATATGTTCAGCAAAACCAGATAAATATGGAGATGGTAGATCAACATTCAAGAATAAAAAAAAATGGTGAGAAGGAGAGTAATAGTAAAAAAAAATAATCATGTTATTTTTAAAAAATTGTCACCTTTAGATCGGCACATTTTTAAAATATTTTTTTATATTTTTATAACATTAATTAATTAATTAAATCGCCAACTTGTGGATTAATTAATGTTCTAAAAATGAAAAAAAAATAAAATTAGTTACAATTTGGCTTGTTCATGATACATTGAATGTGGTATTAAGAAACACATTCATTCATGCATTGGTAAATAAAAAAATTAAATCAAGTTACCCAATAAATATTATATAGATAGATAGATATGTTATAACGTATAAAAA
>BRYF01000002.1:2385000-2387500 GCA_030159135.1 Actinidia polygama | reverse complement strand
ATAATTTAAAAAACAGATAAGATATGAATATCAGATAAAAAATACATTATATGCATATACGAAAAAATATATTGCTATAAAATAGATAACCAATTAAAAAATATAATAATTTTAAAAAAATATTGCTAATTTGAGAGAAATGACGGGAAAGAAAGAAGTGTTTTAGTTTTTTTTATGTGGGTTCCACTAAAAAAATAATCAAATGGGTAAAAAATATGCCCAGCTTTAGATGTGTTTTGGTCATTGAATCACAACTTATGTAGGCCCCATATATTTGAGAAGAATGAATTGATATTTTTTTGGAAAAAAAATAGTTCAGGGTTAAATCTCAGTAATTGGATTAACTCAAATAGATTTCAACCCTAGATAGTGGGAGATAATTTAAAATATTCAAAAATATTTATATCTTATATTATAGATGACTTGGAGGCCAACGTGAAGTCGTCTATAAAAAAATGCGTACAATGGGAAGCTCAGGAAAGCACTTTTAACCCTACTAAAACTCTACCAAATTGAACTCTCATATCTTTCGATCACTGACTTAAGCATTGGAGAATTTTTCCGGCCAAAACTCCCAACTGGTAAGCCTTAACAATGTTTTTGTTGGTTTTAGAAATCCGAGGGAGAATTAGCCTAGTTACCACATGGAGGTTCTCTTCACTGTGAGATTAACCACCTCATAATAACGCTAATTAGATTACCAATTGTGTCGTTACTGGACTTGTGTAATTTTCATGACCTTTATAATTTTTTTTTGATGGGCATGGTCTTTATAAGTTTTCCCTTTGGTTCACGTTTCTAAATCTTTTGCCCGTTCTTGTTATTTCAGAAGTAAAAGAGGAAAAGTAGGCTAATACTCTCATTATTGGTGACGGTTCAAGGATTTGGGAGGCATTGGATGTTAGGATTTTGATTGTTTTAATGCGCCGTTTGGTTTGTTGAAATGGAAAGATGATTCCACAAAAATGTTTATTCTAACGTTTGGGAATGTTAGGTAATGTTTTTATTTTTCTATTTTTTGTGTTCGTTTAATTTTTATTTTGTTTTGTTTAATTTAGTCTTACAACAACCTCCTCCACTGTTAGTGACACTCTGATATTGCCTCTCTCGTACCATGAACACCACTATTACCATCGTTAAAAGTGTTTGTCTCACGTCGTTTATTTAAGCCACTCAAGCTTAGCATATATATAATTTAGAGGCTACTCCACCTGTTGTCAATTGATTTTAGGTTGAATGATTCGATCTTGTTTAACAATCACCATTGATGATCGATGTTATTGATGCATGCTCAAGCTATACTTTTGAAGAAACTCACACCTAAGTTTGTTCAA
Organism: Actinidia polygama; assembly: GCA_030159135.1. Classification (NCBI taxonomy): domain Eukaryota; kingdom Viridiplantae; phylum Streptophyta; class Magnoliopsida; order Ericales; family Actinidiaceae; genus Actinidia; species Actinidia polygama. The sequence continues at coordinate 2,386,166 of BRYF01000002.1, read as the reverse complement.
GGGCCCAATCCCATTATTAACAGGAAAAAAAAAAATTGTATCGAGAGCTTTAAGTTCAAGTCATAGCTGAAAGTAAATTGGTTGTATAATGGTGGTGTTCTTATTAAAGTAAGTAATACAATCCTTGGGTGAGCAAAAATAAATAAACACTCATAATAATAAGTAATCTGGTTCTTGCAACTCATAAAATATGTAGGAGGACAAGGAAGATAAAAGAAAAAGAGTAGTGATTGGTTTGGGTGTGTACAAGACAAACTTATTTTTGTCCTCTCATAAAATAAATGGGACCCGCCTTAATTAGGGTTTTAACGCTTTTCTAAAATTCTAATTAGGGCGGGTCCTACTTATTTGTGAGAGGGCAAAATGAGTGTGTCTTGTACACATCCATTTTTGGGTGTGTACCAATCATTTTTTCAAGAAAAATAATGTATACAAGACACATCCACTTTTTGTATCTCACAAACAAAATTAGACCCGCTCTAATTAGGGTTTGTAGATTAAGATTTTCTACAAACCCTAATTAGAGCGGGCCTCACTGTGTTTGTGAGATACAAAAAGTGGGTGCGTCTTGTACATTATCACTACTCAAGATAAAAAGATAGGAAGGAAAATGCAAAAACAAAAGGGTATTTTCGTCAGAATGAAAAAAAAATTCCTTAGTCCAGCTTTTGCTGGAATATTTTTTGGTTTTTGTAATTTTGTTCCAAGTGGTTAGCCTCATTCAGTGCATTATTAACAAATGGCCTAAGGATACTTGTTAACAAAAGACATTTACCATTTAGCCATCCCAATTTTTTAAAATTAAATTTTTTCATAACGTAAAAAAATATTTTCTTTAACAATTTGGGAAAAAAATCAAAATTACCTCCAAACTTTTACCCAAATGTCTTATACACATCTGTTCTTTTAAAAACGTCCATTAAATTCTTGATTTTTTTGAAATTGTCATCAATTAGCGTCCAACATTAACTCTTGTCAAATTGATGACGAAAGGCAACTTTTCGTCAAATATTTTGGAACATTAAAAAAATAAGAAGTGGATCAAAAATTGAAATGAGGAGAGTATTACATTTTTTGTAGTTGATTTATGTAGTTTTTTTTTATGAATGATTTACCTGTAAAATCATTATTATCATAAAAGCATTGCTAACGGCCTCCCTAAAAAG
>BRYF01000002.1:2370000-2372500 GCA_030159135.1 Actinidia polygama | reverse complement strand
TTTATTTTTATAAATATTAACTTCAGGGCTAAAAAGTATAATTTACAAGACATAAATTGGAATATTCGATCATGTAAGCAATGACGTGCGCGTGTGAGCCCACTCGTCATCTACCTCTGTCGGCGCGTGGAGCGCGTGGTGAGAGTAGATCTCACGCACCGACATGTTGGAGGCGCGTTAGGGCGCGTGTGACTTCTTATGGAGTCTGTTTTTTATGTTTTAGACTCGTATCGTCGATAAAAACACATTGGTGCTATCAAAAGTCGATTTGATTTAGATTTAGAGGGTGCCAAAATCTAAAATTTTAATTTTAAATATTTAAAATTACATATAATTTTTTTTTTTTAAATCTGAGGCACGTAGATCCGTCTCTGGTTTTATATACTAATTTCCGGGATAACGTATAACACATATCTGTCACACCCTCATCAACATATACAAAATGTTGAAATAGAATAACGTGTCTACTTGCAAACATTTTATTTCGAGACAAAAAACTCGCTTAACATTTGGTTTTAATTTCAAATGTATGTCACAATCATGTCATTTGGGTGTTAAAATTTTGATGGTAAAACACTTTCCTTTATTATATGTCTGAACAAGGATTGACCCAGAAGGCGACCGCACTCTCAAAAATTCAAAACGACTTTTGTATTAGCAATTTAAAAATAATTTAAAAATTATAAGAATTCTCACTCCTCCAAATTATAGCGGCGTGCATTTATATTCCTAAGTCGTATATACTTCCGTACTCTCAAAATTAGAATTCTAAATCCGTTCATGAAAAATAACAAGGTCCAGTGTTTTTTACACGAGGAGAACCAAACCATTTTTGCTGCTGCAGTCTCTTTCTCAGTTCTCACTACTTATTTGTAGTCTCTCTATCCAGGCAATTTGGAAACCTGATTGATCTAGGGCCTTCGCCCAATAGGATGCACATAAAGTCATAAACCGTTAGACCTGACCCCATACTGGGCTGGGCCTTCAGTATCTATTTAACTGGATACTTATCTGTCCAGGCCCAACATAAAGTCCATGCTCTGTTCATGTTCCAGGACAATCATGAATCTGTTATATACTTATTATGGTCAGTTTGGGGTAAATTAAATTATTTAAATTATTTTATTTTGAAATAATTTGGATTTTAGTAGATTTTTTTTTAAGTTCTCTAATTTAGAGAAATTGTTTTTTTTTAAAAAAATTGATTAAATGTTGAAAAAGAATTATTAAAAAAATAATTTATTTTTTTTCAAATGAGGAATGTAGTATACACATTACCCATGTCCATTAGAGACTAGACTCCAAAGAAATATACTTTAAATATAATAAATAAAATAATAAAGTTTGAATATGGAACTTTTTTTTAAAAAAATATATATAAAGTTTAAATTTATTTTAAAATTACTTATTTATTTTTTTTTTAATTTTTTTAAGTTATTATTATCCCATAAGAAGAAATTACACTTATTAAACTCTACCAAATATGCACTAAAACCTTCATTTTCAAGCCCAGTTCAGAATTTCGGGCCAAATATCAAACCCAAACTCCCCAACAGAAAGGGGCTGGGCTGAGTGGGTATGATGGGCCGGAGCCCAACTATCACGAAACAGCGTTTGAGAAAACTACAAAACAAGGATGTCATAAGACGACGTCGTAGTATATTCATCATGATCGCCAAATCTTGGATTTTCTGTTGGTAGTTCCAAACTCAGAACCAGGTGCCGAAAACCACTTCCTTACTCCTTCCTTCCTTCATCTTCATCTTCATCTTCTTCTTCTTCTTCTTCAAGAATCACTAACCCCAATCAACCACTGCGCACGTTAGCTTCCACCAAAGCACTACTGACCGCTCCGATCATGAAACTTAAAACCCATTTTCCCCGATTTGATTGATTCTGCTTTCGTACTTCCACCAAAACTGATTCAGAAAACACAAAAAACAAAAACACAATGATGGAATACGAGAACGAAGAACCCCATCTCTACGCGTTCCAAGAAGAAATGGAAAGTCTCCTCCTCGACGATCCACCCGCCACCGTCGCCGCTGCCGCCGACGGCGGAGATTGTCTCTCGTATGAGTCTCACCCCCACCTCCACCCCTTATCCCCGTCGTCGCTACCATTCGCTGAGATCGCTGCAGACGATAATCACCCGAGCACGTCTCCGTCATCGCTATTTCACCCCCAAAGCCCTAATTCCTCGTTCAACTCTATACTCGAGCCCCCATCCTACGCCGACGCGATATTTAGATCGTTCGACGGAAACGGAGAGAGCAACGGCCACGATAGCTCCGGCGAGCTTTCGTTTCCTTCGCCGTCGTCGAGATCCGAGTATATACGGATCTCGGTGTCCGATCCGCTGAGAGAGCAAGAGATCTCGAACTCGCTTGTTCCTGGCTCAAACACGTACTACACTTACCTAATCACGACGAGAACGAATCTGCCGCACTTCAATGGATCCGAATTCAGCGTCCGACGGCGGTTCAAAGAGGTCGTGAGT
>BRYF01000002.1:2305000-2307500 GCA_030159135.1 Actinidia polygama | reverse complement strand
TTAGAACTTTAAAAAGGAAAAATATTGAACGACGTTTTTGATTTTTTTTAGTTAGAACTAGTTTTTTCGTCAAATCTATGTGAACGAGGACTGATAAATAACTTTAATTTTGACTGAATTAAAATTTAAGAATTTTATTTGTTATAATTAAAATTATATAGTTTAATTTGTTACTTAAGTTAACCCCTAATATTTGTTTTGTAATTTATCCTTTTTCTGCTGCGTATTTAATTGAAAATTTGAAAATTAAAGGTGGCTGGCCCCTGCACATGGTCGTGGGTTGCTACAATTGGACGGTGGGGTGGGTCCCTTGTGCACGAGTAACTACAATTGGACCCTTCACATCACTAACTATTTATAAATAAATCACAATTCATTTTGAATTTTAAATTTATCTCCCGTTATTTATGGTTAAAATTCATTTGAGTTAATTTCACGGCTAAGATTTTACCTGAGATTATTTTTTTTCTATCAAAAACATCACTTATTTCTTCTCAGGTATGAGATTCACATATGTTCTTATCCAATAGATATTTTTTTTTTAAATCTGGGTATATTTTTTACCTCTTAAATTATTTTTTAGTGGGATCCACACCCAAAAGAACTAAAACATCTCTTTCTTTCTCCCAAACTAACAAAACCTTTTCAAAATCATTGAAATTTTTAATTTGTTCTCCATTTTATAACAATGTATCTCTTCGTATATGCGTGCAATATATATTTTATCTGATGTTTATATCTTAGCTATTTTTTAATTTGTAAAACTCTGATGAGTACGTAGCACCCGCGGGCTTTGATAATGTAATTGTTGTAATTTTGGAGTTTTTTTTATTTTAGTAATTTTTTTTCATTGTTTTAGTTAAAATTTTATACTTTTTGGTTATTCTTAACAAGAAGGATTTTAAAATATAAAAAAATTTGTTATTTTTTTTTTAAAATCCACTAAATAAAAAATATAATTTGCTTGTAGAGTAAAAATTGATTTTTTGTCTTTAGAAAAAAATTCAAATTATAATAAAATTGTCATTTTTTTTTATCAAGAGAAAATGAAAAAATTATGAGATTTTGACTAAAAAGAAAATTAAAGCAACTAAATTAGTTAGCCTTGAATAAGCCTAATTTAATTGATTCGATTTTTGATTTTTGTTCTTCTTTAGTAATTAATTTTTACAGTTTAATAAAATATAAAATACGATCAAATTTAAAAAAAAACAATAAAAACAAAACAAATTTACATATTCTAGAATGAAAATTGATTTTATTTTCTATAGTTGATGTTTTTCCAAATCAGATTGATTTTTTATATATATATATATATATATATATATATTTTGTTCGTTTGAACTTGAAAAATATAATTTTTTATCAAATAATAACAAAAATCACTAAAAAAACAGAAGCTAAAAGAGCTAAATTATTTATAAGTCGACGAAGTTAAATTAGTCGCCTCAAACAAGACCTCCCATAAAAGAGAAGAGTAGTGATTCCACCGAGCGCACCCATTCCACGTAGCCTCTTATTAATCACTCATTTGGGAATTGATTGATTTTAAAAAATAAATAAAATATAATTTGTCCAATCAATCCCAAAATGGGTGGTTGGCAAGAGACCGGTGGGCAATTCTATAGTATTACATTGGCGCGCTCCCGTGAAATCATTACTCTAAATGAGAAATATGACAAAAATAAAATGCAAACAACGGTTGGTGTCAAATCCAAAGTACTCCTTTGTCTTGATAAGAAAATATATCATCCACTAAGCTAACTTTTCTACGAAAATTTATCCTCACAACCCCTCACTCCCCCACTCCCCACCAATGATTTGACTAATATTTTTTTTTTGTTTTTCACTTTTGCCCCCAATTCATCCTCTAAACTATCATTTTGTTATTTAACTACTTTATTCTTTTTTTTTCTTTTAATACCCTTTTATTTTTTTATATTCTTTTTTACTTTTTATTTTTTTTTTCTTTTAACAGACTTTTATTCTTTTATTCTTTTTTACTTTTTATTATTATTATTTTTAATACTCTTTTATTATTTATTATTATTTTTCTTTTAATACCCTTTGATTCATTTTTTGTTACTTTTTATTTTTTTTTATTTTAATACCTTTTTATTTTTTATTATTATTTTTTCTTTTAATACCCTTGGATTCAATTTTTTTACTTTTTATTATTATTTTTCTTTAATACCCTTTGATTCTTTTTCTTAATACCATTTAATTTTTTTTTCTTTTAATACCCTTTGATTTTTTTATTTTTTTTAAATTACCCCACAACCCATATTTTTATACTTTTTAAAATTTATACAAATAATGACTCCCAAAATCTACAACTAAAAAATAAACAAAAGATAAAAAAACATATAACAAAAAAATAAATAAATTTGATTAAAAAAAGAAACAAAACTAAAAAAACACTACACAAAACTTTAAAAAAACTAAAAAAAAGAAACAAAGCTAAAAAAAATACACAAAAATAAAAAAAAATACAAAAAAT
>BRYF01000002.1:2127500-2130000 GCA_030159135.1 Actinidia polygama | reverse complement strand
CGAATTTTTTGTATAATTTGAGTCGGATTTAGGGATTCATGTAGGGAGGTAGTGAGACCATACCCTACTGGGTATTTCACCCCTCCAACCATATCAATCTCCATCGGGCAAAAAATCATATAAAACCTATATCCAAATGGACGTGTCGACAAGGCCCCCATCGTTTTTGGGTGGAATTGTCATCCCCGTTTTTGAGTGCAAATCTCTTCACTAATCTGATAACGTGGGAGAAAGTTGTTTTTTTGTGATTTGTTGATAATATAGTTTCGTCAGCTTCATTTACTATTTGTACTTACCATTTGATACGATACATTCATAATTATTAGATATAATTAATTCATTTGTACAATCTATTGTATTAGTGATTGTGAGGTGTGACACATTAGACGATAAATAAAAATGATAACAGCAAGTGAAGCATTGCCCGATCATATTTTAAGTAGGTGAATATAATTACATTCTGAATCTATTTTCAACAAATATTTTTTTTTGGGTAATGTTTTCAAACAAATATTCTCTAAACAACACATATATGTATGTGTTTATATATATAGCAATAATGGAACGCATAAAAAACTTGATACCTAAATTAATATATATATATATATATATATATATACAAATATTAAAAACTTATACGGTAAAATCTCAAAAACTTTAATATTGCAGCGTTCTTTGTTGCCGTAACGGAGTCTCGTAACAGAAGCATAACGCTACAAATGCCAAACGCTTAACGACAAAAAACGACGATATAAAAAAATTATTAGAACAACGATATACCCGAGGGAAAAAATTATATAGTGTACCGTGACAATAGGATTCATTGACTTTCAGTCAAAAACACCAATCAAGATTGATGAATACCGACCAAACAAAACTATTAACTGGACTGGTGGATTAGTTATGAACTTAGAAATTTGTTATCTTTTAAGATTTCAAGTTTGAAATCTCTTATGTTAATAATTTTTTAATTGAGGACGTACACACAGGACTTTAATCCGGTGGTCTCAATATCAAGTTATCAAAAAAATAAAAAAAAATAATTAGCTTGAAGAATCGAACCCCGACTCGTCAAATTAGTCGGTATTAAGTCCGGATACTGAGTTATCAAAAAGATATTATTTTTTTAATTAATTGGAACCATATCGTGTCCGCCATTAACTTATCACTTATTACCGTTCCTTTTACTCCTCCATCTCTATTTATTTATTTGCCTACCCTTTTTCTTTTTCCAAATGTTTTAAAATATTTAATCTCGTCTTCCCCTTTTCACTTTTGAATTAACATGATATATTTATTTTTTAGTTTTCAGATAATTTTAAATTGTTGAAGGGGGAATTTAAAAAGTTTAAACTCTTAAAATGTATCATATTTGTCTCCTTAAAATGTTGAATTACTGAAAATAGAATTGCTAACAAATTGTGACAGAGATGGTATTTACCAAAATGTCATTACCATCTAATTTATATAATAAGAAATAATCATTTCGTCCTAATTTATTTGTTTATTTTTTATTTTTTGATGCTTGAAAATGTTTGTCCATATAGTGTAAAATATCTCTTTTGCCCTTCACTCCTGAATTTTAAATTTAAAATTTAAAACACATATATTTGTCTCCTTAAAATTTTCAAACTGTTCAAACATTGTAAAGAATTTCACCCTCCATATGGCCAAGGTTCGGTCAACGTCGATTCAGTTTTTATTTTCTCACTTCCCGACAAGAAATACCGAAAAGAAATATCAAAGACAGCTAAGTTGCGAAAAAACGACTGCAACGGCCAACAAACAGGTAATAAAAAGACATACAGTATACGGACGACTTGGTTTTGTTTTGCATCACATTTCTCTATTCGGCCTTCTTAATATTCCACCCGAGTCCCTACCCTCCACTCTTGACCCACAACTTGGATTTAGGAAAGTAGACTCTCCCTCCCTCTCCTTCTTTAATATATAGTAAATGTGACCATACACATGGTGTGTACCATAAAAATGTTACGATCGATTTTGGAAAATAATTTGATATTTTGTATAATCGTCGTGGTAAATGTTACTTGGGACATATATGTTAAAAATAGTAAGTAAATAAATAAATAAATTGTGTTTTATATTATTGTGGCAAATGGTACCCCTTTCGTGTTCAAAAAAAAGTGATTTTTTTGTTGCAGCCGATTATGATGAATGTTACAATCATTTACACTAATATTACACATGAGCGCACCATACATATAATTTTTTGGATGACTACCTTTAGCCACCATATATACTCATGGTCATGTATATACGTCCAGTCTAGAGGTAAATTTTTTGATACAATACAAGAACACAACTCAAGTCGTACATAAAATTTATTAGGAAGCTATAATTGACTATTTTTCGATACGAACATTGGATATGACAAGGCTTAATAACAAAAATATTAAACAGGTTGCAGTTAAGTTGAACTCGCTCTATTCGAAAAGAGCAATGATAGGTGTACACACAAAAAAATGGGTGTGTACAA
>BRYF01000002.1:2075000-2077500 GCA_030159135.1 Actinidia polygama | reverse complement strand
ATGGGTGGGCCAGGTGGCGACTTGTTGTGGGGGCAGTAGAGGCGTTAAAAGTCACAGCAATGTCGTGTTAGCGTTTACGTCACGATGGCGTGTGAGGAGTCGAGGACCATTAAGCCCCTCGTCACTTGGAGACGAATTGAAAATTCATTTTATTTTTATTTTAATAATTTTTTATTATTTTTTTCAAATTCATCGTAACTATTTTTTTTTAAAGAAGCCATATCTATTTCGAGCGGTTGCCTTTGCGAGTGAGGTTCCAAGTTTAAACCGCCCAGGCGATGCCAGTCAAAATCACTCATAAGCTCGCCTAGGTTCATGATTGAGCGGTCAATTGAGCGTTTAGATGCCAAATTTAAGCTAGCCAACCACCAGTCTAGTAATGTTATTCTAACATAGAAATTTTATTTGGAAAGAATATCTATTAATCTTCGTTATAACTTTTTTTTAAAAATAAAATAACTTATTTAAAATATTTATCACAAAATACAACAAAATCCACCTAAATTTTTTAGTATAGTGAAACTCGAATATATATATATATATATATATATATATATATATATATATATATATATATTTTGACTCCCCTTTAGTTCTAATTTTGATTCATTTAACATTTTTACTGCAAACAACAACTTAGTTTATAAAGTCAATGAAACTTTGTAGTTTGCGTAGAATAGCACCATTAATCAAAGTTTTTTTTTATTTATATTAACTTTCACATCATATAATATATATGAAATAAAATTATTATATAATTCAAAAATATTTGGATAGTGACGCCTAAAGCGTATTTGACATCTATGAAAGCAACGGACCCTAATTCTTAGGCTCCGTTTGGTATCAACTTTTTTTAGCTTTTCGGCTGGCTTTTTTGCTTAAAATAAGCAAAAAAGTCAATCAAAGTTGGCTTTTTTGCTTTTCTGATTTTGCTTATTTGCTTAGTTTTAGTTAAAGTAAAACCAGAAAAGCAAAAAAGTCAAAAAAATTTGACCTTTTAGTAGCTAGCTTAAAAAAAGCTTGGCTTTTAAGCATTACCAAACGGAGCCTTAATCGGAAAATGTTTACTCTAGCGAGTGAACAAAATTCAACTTAAATTCTATTAGTTGAGCAAAATTCAAAACACTAGCAAACTACAAAACAGAGAGGAGTATCACCATATATGGATGGAAATAGACTTATAAAACGATAAGTAAGAGCAGTTTATGATTCATGTTTATTCCGAGCCACCCAAAGACGAGATGTTTAAACATAGGACGATTATTCTATAAAAATAGTGATGTGGGGTAAAACATTTGTACCTCGCCAAGGGCACACGTCGCCTACCTTCAAGAGAATCTCCACTATATCTCGCCATGCTCATTCATTCACACCACCGGGCTTCTTTCATTTCGCCAATAGGCGAGGAGACACCTCATCGCCAGATCATCAATAAGTTGACTTAAGCTCGCTAGTCTCCGTATCACAGATGGGCGAGGTGATGGACCAGTTCTCTCTCCATATAAACTCCATCCCCTCCAGTCTTCTATCTCCACAAGGAAACTATCTTCGAAAGAGATTCTTTCCTTATCAACACCTACAATCACGGGACATCCTCCAGGTGTCATGTCTCCCTATTAAATCTCCTATATCTCCGGGATATATTACCATACTTGGCTGTCCGAGGATCACGCCGCAGTTTTCTTACACGGCTCTCCATTCTCCATTTATATAAATGTCGCTCCCCCATTATTATGAGGTACACAATTCTAACTGGCACAGACTGATAGCTCTGCTTGTTGAGTGTTTAGCTTTTGATCGCCTTGATCTGATTTGCACACCGGAGGGGTTTTGAGCGGCCTCGCCCCGGCCGGTAACATTTGTTCTTTACTACGCAGGTCACTCGAGTCTTTTCCGAGGTTATCACATCGCCATCCAGAACAACTTGATTGTTGGTTGCTCGCCCCAGATTTTTACCACAACAAATAGAATAATCGTCTGAAACAAACCCTTCCAAGAGGTCTCAACCATTGCCCCCCCCCACACACACACACACCCCAAAAAAAAAAACATTTGAAAAATCCAAAAAATAAAAATAAAAATAATATAATTTTTTTAATTTTTTATATTAATTTTAACTATTTTGCTATTGATTATATACAATTGGCCCTCACTAAACGTTTTTACCAAAAAATCTATTAAAAATATATAATTCAACCCCTTCTGAACAAAAATCCTGCCTCCGCCATTCATCTCAACGTGAATTGTGAATTGTGAATTGTGAATTTAGAAAATTCAATCATGGATTGCTTGGAGAGGAAGCTGATGATGTTTACAACTCCATGCAAGACGTGGTCAAGGTTTCTAGAATTTCAAAGATTCCTTGAACCACAAGGTGTGGGCCATCACACCTTGTACTTTTATTATTAATGTGTGGTAATTAAGGAAATTTGACTTTGTCAGTCTGTAAGTCAAGAGTCAACACATCCAATACAATATTATTCATACCAAGAAAAATGCA
>BRYF01000002.1:1977500-1985000 GCA_030159135.1 Actinidia polygama | reverse complement strand
AAAAGGACCATTGGTGAAATGTACTCACAAACTGTTCAATATGACCTAAATATGTTGTCTAATCAGTGAGCACTTCACCTACCCGAGGAGAACCAAAAAAACAAATCTTATCTTAAACTCGTTCAACTTTATTAATTTTTCTATTTTATTTATTTTCTTAATAATAATCTTATGCCTAGTTTTTTTAAATTAAATATTTTTTTTATTAACAGATTCTTTTTATTATAAAAAATAAAATATATATAATATTTTAATCAAACGATGAGTAAAATTCATTAAAAAAAATTATCAAATAAAAACTTGGCCAAGCTATCGAGGCTTCGTTCAAAATAGTTGTATATAATTAAAGACTTGTGTCAATTCGTCCTATTTATATTTGAATGCAACACAAGGGAGAAAGTAGAAAATGCCTATGAATTTTGAGATGATCCGAACTACGAATCTTTCAAATGAGTGAGATAATCCGAAATGAGCCAACCCGACCCCTCGCTAGAACGGGTCTTGGTTCCCACTTGGAGGGTTGAATAAATTCTTTGAATTGTTAAATTGGTACAAGTTGTAACTTACAACGACATCAAGTTTAAGATTTGGTCATACAATGATTAGAAAAATCAAAGTCATTCTCCCTAACATGCAAACTTTTTTTTTCTTTTTTCCGCTTTTAGTGTTTTTTTTTTAAAATTGGACGATTTTTTTTTATATTTTTAGACTCCTCTCTTCAAGAGAAATTTAAAAATATAAAATTTCGATCAACATCGAAAAAAGTTCACTAAAAAAAATTCGAAAACCAAAACACTAAAAAAATAAAAAAATAATACCCTAAACTGGGACTTAATAATTTCAAAAGTCATAGTTTACAAAACTAACTTATAAGTAATGCGAATTGTATTTAATTGAAGATAATTGAGGTTTGATGTGTATGCAAGTTTATGAACATGAGTCATTTGATTGGCTCAATTTTGAACAAGGGGTAATTACAATATGTGTACAAATCACGTTAGCGTCTTAGTAGGGTACGACTATGAACGAATTGAGTCAAGTCTTAATAAACTTGAGCTTGACTTATTTACTAAACGAGTCTAATAATAAAACTCGAGTTTATTTGTTTAGCAAACGAATCAAGTCGAGTTAACCCGAACCCGAACCCGAACCCGAGGCCGAGGCCGAGGCTACTCAGAAACTGCTCAATTCCTTTGCATCCTTAAGTTGGGGTAGAACATGGGAACCATACTTGATGGATTAGAGACTTCACAGAAACATTTATTCTGGGCCAAGCTTCTCTGAGATTGTTTGATTTTGAATGTGCATTTCAAGTTTTTGAGATCCGATTTTGGCTCCATTTTGATAATCTAAATCGCTCATATTGTAGATTTTATTATGAAAATTAATACTCCAAAAAACTATATTGATTGTATACAAATTAATATCCATTTTGTAGGATTTTATAACCTAAAAAATGAATATGGCACACATGATTATACACATTTATCTGATTATAATTTAAAATTGATTGACCATTGATCTGTATCCGATCAACGTTCTTTTTTATATTATGATAGTTCTCGATGAGTTCTACAATATTAACGGTTTGAATCATCAAATGGATCCAAAATGGAGCCCAAATACCTGGACTACATAGGTGCAGTCCAATATTAGACTTGAGAAGCTGGTCAATTTTTTAATTAATTTTTTTTTTTATGTTTATTTGGGGTGAGTTTATGGGAGTTTATTAATTAAAATAGTCTAGTTTTTTTGTTATTTACCCAAACAAAACAAGTGGCTTTTTGTGTCCCACGTTTAAATTTCACAAAATATAAGAAATTTAACTGTGTTGACGATTCGTGGAATATATGATTTGATCATATAACTATAGATGTTCAAATTATTATTTTTTTAATATGGACGACTCTGATCACATAATTGGATCTAAAGTGAGATCACCAATCAATCCCAAACTCTTATACGAGGCGCACCTGATAGAACTGCCACGGTGTCATGTCTTGGTAGCTGTAAAACTTGAGTAGTCTCCTAGCATCATCGTTTTGGAGAGGGAGAGAGCGTTTTTGGAGAGAGAGAGAAGGAATGTAAGACTACTCGAGTAGTAGAGACTCGTATTATTTTTTGACTACTGTTATCAAATGACATTAAATTTTTGACTACTAATCGACTTGATTGTTTGCATATATCGTATGCTCATCGCTACAAATTAAACGATTCAATTTATAAAAATGGATTAATGATAAATCCATAAAAAAGATACTACGGGTTTGTAATATTTTGGAGTATCACAGAAACCCAAATCTGAGAAGGAAATAAAATAGCGAGCAACATATGTTAATCGAAGGAACTAGTTTTTTTTTTTTTTTTTTTTGAGATAATTGAGGTTTGGTGCCAAATGAAAGATTATTTACACAAACACACCCTCATTTATTATCCTTTTTCACTTACCCCCATCATCTCTAAAACTCTGCAAACTGAACCCTTATCGGAATCATTAGGTGATGGGTCAATTTAAACAAGTGGCAGCTAAAAAATGTGCACTGATCTTTGTAGAGTCTTACCCGAGAGAGAGCATAGGAACCATCAGATGGTGATGGAGTGTCTTGAGACTTTGAACAAAGGCCAAAACGAGAAATGTCTAGAGAACCTTGATGTTGACTTCACACAAAGGTTTAGGCCCCTGTCTAGGATAATGTTTTTTCTTGGAGGGGGTTAATTTCATTAACCTTCCTTTAAGTTTGCGAAATATCAATCGTTTCTCTTATAATTTCTGAAATATCACTAGTTTACTTTACTTTTAAAACTATTATCAACATTCTCCATTAATCTTACGTTTTTAAGAGAAATAACAAGAAATCAATAAACCAATAAATAAGAAATCTCAAGGTGTGCTTTATTTTTGGGCCAAGACATTTCAAATGAAGGAATGTTCTTTATTTTGCGTCCGTGCCTACGTGACCTTGATGTGCTGGGTTTGAGAAAGTTTTAATAAAGTATAGACGAGTTCAGGAATGAAAATAGATAATTTGATAATATGTTTGGGTAGGGGGTGGGGCAGTTTTAGGTTATACACAAGTTTAAGAATAAAAATAGATAAACCCGATAGAGTTTGAGTAGGGTGTGGGTGAAAAGGATTTTCCAACTAGAACTCGACCAGTTTATATATTTATATATTTATAATCTTGTTTATATATATATATATATATATATATATATATATATATATATATATAGTACTCTCTATATTTGAACTCAACTATATTTTAGTTTCATAAAATTTTGATTTTCATTTAGTAGATTATTCAACTATTTAGCATAAAAAAGTTTAAGTTACATAATATTTATTAACAAAACACTTGCCCCACCCCCAACGTGTCTTAATAAGTTAGGGTCGGTAAGGGGGTAGGACAAACCTGATAAGTATAAGAGTGGGTATGAATCGTAAGATAAATTTTATAAGATTTAAAACCGGTATATATGGGAGCATACTTACTTAAGTGTATCTTTTTTAGGGCAGAGAGTGTCCATCCTGATGACATCTTATACCCGACTCGTTGTCATCCCTACCCATTGCGCAAACTAAACATACCCCTTGTGAGTTTTGTGGACAACATGCCCATCTCTCTTTTTATTTGACAGGAACCATTAGTCTTCCAATTGGGTACCTCAAAATCAAACCATATATCAAAACCAATGGTATACATACATGAGTGTGCGGTAAAAAGCCAATTGTATAGAACCTTGAAGAATATCTATACATGAAATGCATTGAAAAATCTATAAATTCAACCTTAAAGAAGCAAAATTATAAAGAATATAATAGATCCACTACTCGCCTCTTTTAATTTTGAAACATGCATATAATCAAGTAAATTAAAAGCACAAGCATTACTTATGTCAAACTTAATTGCGTATTTTAGTAAAAAAATGTAAATTAGTATTAAAAAATAAAAAAATACCTTTTTGAAGTTACCAAATGCAAAGCCTCTCTAATTGCGTGAGTCTTGGATCGTGGTACCATTATTATTCACTAACAACATGAAAAACTAAACTTCGACACCAAAACTTATAAATCCTGCTTGCAAAATCTAAAAATAAAAATAAAAGTAATTTTTGACTCGAGCATACACAACATTGCATAACACATCAAAAAAATGTATAGAAGGTCACATTGAGATAATACTCTACATTTTCTTTATAGAAAACATTGTTCTCAAACTGAATTAAAACCTCGTATTCTTAACGCTCATATAAACAGAATACATTGTAGTCTTATTATGCTAGTAAAGGAGTATATATTTTTTTTCCCATTGTGTTCTCAAGACGACTCCCCTAGCCATCCAGTGCCAAAACAAAAATGGAATTCAAAAAACGTTAGTAGTTTCCTCACAAAGAACAAATACATGAGTTGGAGAAAAGGATTCGTACGAACTTACCCTTTCTTCTTCGTCCACATTGGATGTGAAATCTACCAAACTATCAAGTGGTTATTCAACAAAGTTACATTGGTTATTCAACATAGTTACATACTTATCATTGTCTAATGGAGGTTGGAATACGGGGTTAAGCGGGTATGGGCGGGATTGAAAAAAAAAATCTTAATCATGTTTGAATTTGGGTCGTAGTACTTCAATCCTAAACTTGACCTAATGTCATTCATAATATTAAACTGACTTGAAGTCATTCATAATATTATATCATTTTTTGATATTTTTTTATTTGTTTATAAAAAGATTGTTGCTCATATTTATATTAAAAGTGGTGGTATATGCGTTGTGTGTGTAAGGGAAGGAGGATTTGATCATAAGATTTTCAGTTATTATTGAAATATCACACATCGTCCAGTTCTGACCTCTCTATGCTGTCTATAAGGCTCGTGTTTTTCACTCTTTAATACTTATATTTTAAGAAGAAAGAGATACTGAACTTGACAAATAGTATTATAGCAAGGTTGGATCTATCGTAAAAAATTGGGCCAGTAAACATGTCGAGTGTCCGAATTACTTGCATACACCAAATTTAAGGTTTTACCAAATCACATTGCCTTATTAGAATACTCGTATGGTCATAGATATACATATTTCCGAAAGTCTTCCATATCTTGTCAAGTCTCGACTGCGGAATGATGACGAGCAACACGGTCCACACCACGACGTCAATATTCATATTTGCGTTTTGTTTTTGTTATTTATTCAATTATTTAGGGGTAAATTACATTATGTTTAGGTTAGACCGTCATAGGCCCAGTTTCGGCTGACACCTTTTTTTAAAAGCTATTTTAGTTTATTCGGTTTTTGAAAATTTATTTTATTTTATTAAAAAAAATTACCGTTTAATATATACTTTTTTGTTCTTCTTAATGAAAATATTTTGAAAATATAATTTTTTTACAAATTAAAAAAAAATTCTACTCAGCAAATAAGCTAATTTTTTTTTATCTATAGTAAATCTTTTTTTCTACATTTGAAAAAAAAAATTACATTTTCAGATTTCTCTTGTCAAGTTTAATAAAAAAAGTAAAAACTTTAATCAAACAATAAAAAAATCTATTAAAGACGAAAAAACTCAAAAAACAAAGTAATTACAATTGATTAAAAAAAGCTATCTCACATTGAGGGTGTTTGGCGTAACTGAACGTATGTTAGAATTGATTATATAAAAGCAGAAGTTGAAGAGCTTCAAAATGAAATTTCTAAAAATCAATTTTTTTTAAGCTTTTGTAAGTTATTTTTGTCTATAAACAGAAGTAAAAGTTGTGTCAAACATGCACACTTTAAAGATTGGGTAGATTTGGAGCCCACTGGAGATTCAATAATATGATCAAAATCGTTCAATTTAAAAGGCTCGTCAAGGAAGTTATCATTGCAAAAAATTAAGTTGATCGAATATTAGTATTCACATGATTAGTACTCAATCTATTTCAAAAATCATACTCGTCATTTATTTCTTTTTCCACGATAAACGTGATTAATCATGAGGTTACCGTACCCAATTATTCTAATTTCTTCCAAGAATAATCTCCTTATCAAGTCTAATAAATAAACAGTTGGAATTATTTCAGTAAGCCTGAGGTAAGCAACAAATCTAAGAAAAAATAGGGCATAACGAACAACTCAATCTCGAGGAATCAATACGTTTGCTTGAAGATTTGGGACCATTGCATCCTCCTCTTTCCTTTCATAGAAATATTAATAATATATTTAAAAACTAAAGCATGTAAATTAATTAAAGTTTAATGTCTTGTTTGGGGTAAGATTTTTTGGGATTTTTTGAGTTGAGTTGGTTTCCGAATTTTTTCGTCTTTAGTGATTTTTTTCTACTGTTTAATTGTAATTTAATACTTTTTCAATTTCTCTTGATGAGAAAAATCCGAAAATATAAAAAATTTTATCAAATTCAAAAAAAAGTTTAATAAAGACAAAGAAAATCTCTTTAGTGAATTTCTTTTCAAATTCAATGATTTTTTTTTTATTTTCGAACTTCCCTCGTCAAGAGAAATCGAAAAAATATATGATTTTGATTAAATTGTGAAAAAGTTTACTAATAATAAACAAAAACTTAAAAATCAAAGCAACTATCATTTTACAAAATTATATTTCACTAACCTCTCCCCACGTTTGAAAAAATTTCACGAACCCTCTCTTATAATTTATAAAATTATAAAAATCTCCCCTGCTTTTGAAACGATTGATTGTAAATTAATTACCATTTCTCTAAGCATGTAGTTTTAGATATTTTTAGGATTTATCTATAATACAAATCACAACTCAATTTGAATTCAAAAACTATTTTTCGCTATCTACGGTTAAAATTCATTTGAGTTAACACAACGGTTGAAATTTCACCTGAAATTATTTTTTTCCCCAAAAATCACTTTGTTTCAAATTAAGGGTCAGGGTTCAAGGGCTCAGATTTGTTTCACTTTGTTAAGATTCCCGCCCCCCCTCATTCTCATCGCCCAAAAAGGTCAATCCATGGGTAGTTGGAGAGTTGTACTATGAACACATCTCAGCCATTAGATCTTAGCAACCCGTTTGGCAATAGGAGATAAGTTTGGTGGATTTGGAATGAGGGGAGATTTGAGGGTGAATTTAAAATGAGGAATTATTTATAATAAGGGGGCCTACCTTTTAAGAAAGATGGATTTGTAATTTAGTGTTTGGATGTGTTTTGGAGTAGGGGATTTAAAAGTTGGATATGATGTAAAAAGACAAAATTATTCCCACTTCATTAATTAGTTGTTAATATTAAATATAATTTTGTTTAATTAGATAAAATATATATTAATTAATATTTAGATGATTAAAATAAAAATTTTTACTTTAAACATTAATATATAGTTTAAAAATATTAATTTTGGGGGGTTAAATTATTCAGTAAAAGACTAATATCGTTTAATTTTCTCTTTCAGTTCAATTTCAAGTCTAAAATATAATGTGAGACCCTAAACTTTTAAATTTTATAATTAGTTTAGTTTCATGCATTTATATAAATTGATTA
>BRYF01000002.1:1970000-1972500 GCA_030159135.1 Actinidia polygama | reverse complement strand
TTGCCAGAGGGTGAGGGTGACCCATTGGGAGTGTGTGTGCCCTTTTGTAACCCCAAAGTTCGCTGCCCTCATTGGGGTCGAACGTACCATCAAACAGATCCAAGATTGTGGTAGGAACGTTCCCCGCAAGTTTAAGTGTGGAAGTATGCGCTCTCTCGCTCTTTCTAAATTTTATCGAAAAAGTATACAAAATGATATGGCTAAGTGCATCTACGTCAAGCTAGTTAAACTAAAATAATACACTGCATTATTTTTTGGAATTTCACAGTTTTATTTAAAAAAAATCTTACATAATGATGTAGTTTAACGTAGATATTTCACTTTAAACAAAAATACCCCTAAGAGCAACTTTTATTTATAATAATGCAATTGCTAAGTCTTATGCAATAGACTTTTGACATATGAAAAATGATCCACTATATCCAAAAATTGCCAACAAAACCATGAAAGACACCTTGGCTTCATCTTTGGCAGAGTATTAAGTTTCCAAAATATATCCATGGCTTGCACATTATTCAGAATAGAAATTTTATTCAAAGTTTCTATTTGCATGTATCCATGACTTTGTCTTACAAGTCATTGCTACTTTTTTGCATTATATTTAGTTCATACATATGATAAACTAACCAATTATATTTTACTTTTTTTTTCTTCTGCAGGTGTGACCACTCCATGAGAAATTAAACCTATCTGACGATCACATAATGTCTCCTCCATGTCATTATATACGCTTATGAGTTGGACGAGAATAATGGGCTATATATTTATATATTTCAATAAGTATGTTTTTGGTGATTTGATGAGGGGAGAGAGAGATTCGTGATGTAACTCTTTACATTAATATAATAAATAAAATAATTTACGTGGTTGTCTAGTTTTATTGTATTGGACTCCTCGATGTTTCATACGAAAAATGAATAAATCATTAATGTTAATTTTTTTATTTTCCTTTTTTATTTGTTAAAAGCTATATAGATTTGTATGAAAATTAAATGAAAATAGTTCTTACACTTCACATTTCTATAAGTACAATCTACCTTTTATTTTACAAAACCACCCTTCCATGTATGAATTCTTGTTACTTATGTGGTTAACATGCGAGGTGGTTAATGTAATTTTACATAACAACGACAAACAAATAAATGTAGTTGTACAAAAATAGAGCGTAAATCACTCTTCAAACTAAGAACTATGGGTTAGTATGCTTTGGGGCTTGACCTTATTAAAGTCCCCCTGCATTTGTTTGGGCCATCGTTGACTAAAATAGGCCTTGACTTTACTAGAATTGAACAAACAAATTGGAGAGAGAGAAGGTGAGTGTGATAACTCAGTCCCGAGCTCGGATTCTCTATAGTGCAGAATGTGTTGAGTGTTCCTATAAAATGACATCGTTTTTTACATTTCCTTAGTCCCACGTCAATGAGACACGTTATACGAAAACTTTTGAGATACATGATAACTTTGAGTAAATATTTTTGGGTCGTGACAGTAATTTCTTCGTGAAGTTGTCATGAACCATCTCATGTGTGGGTCGTAAAACTATGTTTGTTTCAATTTCTAAAATTAATTTTGTACAATATTTTTTAAAAATTGTCATTTATTGTTTCAATTATCATTCATTTTTAGTGAAAATATTTTTTTAATAATTTTAATGTATGTTTTTAATATTTTCTATGAAAATCATTAATGAAAAAATTAAAAATATATATTAAAAAAAATTATTCCGAAAACTAAACCAAACAGACCCTTAGACTCCCTTTTGGGTTGTTTAAGTGGAAATTACGATGAAATGTGAAATTGATAAAAATAAATATATATATATATATATATATATTTATTTTTATCAATTTCACATTTCATCGTAATTTCCACTTATATATATATATATATTCTTACATGTATTTAATTAAGATGAAATTATGGGAAATCTTTTATAGTTACTTATTTGCTCATCAAGTGGTAAAAAGGATATAAAAAAAATTAGGAAAAAAATGTTGACAAATGGGATCAAATAACTGGTTACCTTCATTAGAGATTTTTTTTTTTGTGGAAGAAAGTGAAGGCGTGCTAATATGAGTTGTACTAAGTTTTTAATTTTTTCCTTTCGTTTTATACTACTTTCATTATAATAAAACTAAAACTCAGAGCATCCACGTCAACCTCATTAAATTTGAGATGAATTATAACTTAAAAACTACAAATTCTATTTAAGTTAATCGTTTTTAACACTAATTCCATTAGTCTCTCTATTTCAATTCAATTCTATTAAAATATTATTTTTTATTACTTATTTATTCTATTCTCGAAGTTTTTTTTCAACCATCATATTTTTTAAATGGTTACATTATTTAAACGGTGATATGTACTTTGAGGATTTATCACTTGCACCATCTCAACTCCACTTTTGGATATTTACCCTCCCTAAATGATCGACTAAAGTAAGATGGTTATGTTTCCCGTCCAGATTAACGAAAAAATGATTTTTTTTACTTACCCTTCT
>BRYF01000002.1:1940000-1942500 GCA_030159135.1 Actinidia polygama | reverse complement strand
AGCTTTTTGCAGGGGCTTTGAAGTTGCAAACCTGCAATTTTTGTTTTACCTGGACTTGTGAATTGCTTCAGTTCTTATTTATTTTCTAAATTATCATGTTATTGAAATTGAAAATCTAAAAGCAGATGCGGATAAAGATAAAACACCTTGCATGCCCATGACCCTACTGACAATCGAAGATGAGCTATATTTATTACAAAGCATGGGTTCTATCCCCCAAAACCTTCAAACAAAATCAAAACAAAAACCACAAAACCAAAGAAATTAAAACCTACGTCAAAGCAGCATTGATGGCTTCATTTGCTATGACTGCCTCACTGCACAGAGCTTGCAGCTCTCATCAAGTAACCAGGAAACAACGAAGTACTCATCCCAAACCGACGCGCTTGCTCGGGACGAAGCAACCGATGGAATTTCTCTCTCTAGATGTTGAAGAACAGAAGGATTTGGGCATTGCTGAAGTTGACAAGGATGAAGAGAAACAGGGAGGGGACAGTGACGATTCTGCTCTGAAGTTCGTCGATGGGCGGTGGAAGAAGGGGACATGGGATTTAAACATGTTTGTTAAGGATGGAAAAATGGATTGGGATGGTGTCATTAGCAGGTGAGAGAGAGTTCATTCCCTCAACATAGAGGTTTTTGTTTTTTTTTACTCCTCTAGTAGCTTAATTCTATCCTTATCATAGTTACCAATATGGAAAACGGAAACGAGATACAATAAGGGAAATAGAAACGTCAAATATGGCCAAAAATTATATAAGAAATGGGAAACATTAGCAGAATCTATAGAAAATACTAGCATGATTAAGGAGTTCTTACAAAGTCTTTCAAGAGATTTTAATATGTTTTTTAAAATCATGCTAGGCAGCTAGAGTTTCGGAAACGTTGCCTAAAGTCTTTTAATTGATGCAAAATGTGTTCTCAATAGATGGAACTTTCTTGAGCCTCCTATAAATATAGGTGTATCATGCCATTTCGTATTGGAATTTTAGCCTTCATTACCGATATTTTAATAAATATTAGTAGATAATATCCGATATTTAACAAATATAGGAGTCTCTCTGGTTGATACCGTTACTGGTAAAGTGAAGATTAATCTCATAATCCCATTCTTATTAAAGTCAAATACTGATATCAAACAACTATCCTACATTCCTACCGAAAGGTAACCAAAAAATGAAATATGCGGATTCAATATATTTTTTTCGAGTGCGACCCACATTACGCGAGGTATGAAAATGAAATATGTGGATCCAATATATTTTTTTCGAGTGCGACCCACATTACGCGAAGTTTGAATATGCGTTTTCGGGTACTTTTCAGAGTACATTTGTATAATTTTTTTTCTTTGATGTCTAGTCTTTCGATGCGAAAACGAAAAAAATGCAAAAATTATTGTGCTTGGTTTTCTTTTGTTTGTTTTGTAGAAGCAAGAAAAAGAAAGTTCCTAGAAGTGCATCCAAAAGCAGCAACAAACCAAGAACCAGTGCTGTTTAGGAGTTCAATCATTCCTTGGTGGGCGTGGGTCATGCACTCCCACCATCCAGACGCTGAGCTACTCGATGGTTAAAAACTCAAACTGTGTTTGTTTCGGTTTTCAGAATCAATTTCGTAAAATAATTTTAGAAAATTTTGCTAAGTTGACGGTTTTCAAAAAAAGTTTATGAGATTTTTTAGACAAAAACGCTTTTTTGATATAACATTAAAAATGATAGCTACAAATACTGAAAAATCATTTTTGCTAATAAATAAATAATATATAAAAAGATTTTTTTTTATTTTCAAAAATATTTTTTTGGAAAACTGATACTAAAAATTGAACAAACAGAACGTTCTTTCCTTCTTAATTTGCAAGTAAACACAGAAAAATCAGTTTATGGTCTAAATTCAATGTAAAAGTGGTCCCTGCCACACCAGTTTGAATCTAGACTGTATTAATATTTTTTTTTGTGTATTTTTCTATACCGGTTTCTGTGTATGTCATTTTACTAGTTGAGATAAAATTTTTTCTAACGTTGTTTTGTAGGGTGAGAAGTGATGGTGTGATTCTTCATGGCATATTTGGTTGATGTGCTAACCGGGCTCGATGTGATTGGGCAAACTGAGAAATTTCATATGCAAGGCTGGCCTTCTTGTGACCGTCGTTGGTATAATTCTCTTCAGAAGCTAGCCGATGAGGCAACATTCTATAACAAGCAATGGCAGACGTCTTGGCAAGATCATGATGCGGGTGACATTTTTAGTATAGAGTGAGAAGAACAGCTAGTCACCTAAGGATTGTACAATCAACAATGAGTGCTTCCTTTTTTCTTTTTTTTTTTGATTAAAGACAGAGTATCCAAAGTCAGTATTATTGCCGACCCAGACTAATCTCTGTTACCCTGAGCAGCTAGTCTTTCACACCTCAAGATGTAAATGCAATTATGCAACGTAGCAGTCATGAATTAAAAGCAGGACCTCCGAATGTTAGTTCGCATCCCGAACTCTCGCCATTGACCAC
>BRYF01000002.1:1925000-1927500 GCA_030159135.1 Actinidia polygama | reverse complement strand
TCCTGTTGGAGAAGACGGAAGTAACTATTTAATCCTGGTTGACATATCTTTTGGGGTCCTATTGTTCAGGTGTCAATTTGCCGCAGGGATTGTCTTCAATTTCTGGCTTAAAAAACGGGAAAGGAATGGCCGCTCATGCAAGGATTAGATTGTTGTCAATAGCTGGAGTGTAATTTTAGCAGAAAATTTTCAGTTTTTGATATCTCGGTATTTTTTTTTCATTGGACCAATTATACCAATTAATACGGAGATAAATTCCACCGTCTAGTGGGGTCTATTTCAAAGCTTTGTCACATATGAACTGGTTAAATATAGGAATTGATAGCACGTGGATAAAAGTCGAATTTAGATCGGCCAACTCTAAGGTTAGTAGAAAATTTTCAGTTGCACGCTTGTTTTGCAGCAGAATGATGAAAATGGTGAAAACTGAAAAGAAAGAACAATATAAAATATTTATTCTGCTGCAAAATGGTGAAAACTGAAAAAGAAAGAACAATATAAACTATTTGGGACTTTTAGTTTGTGTGGTCTCTGCTAGCTGCATTCTGGAGGGGATCAAGAGATGACAACTAGGCAGATTTGTGGTGGATGTTTCAAATTTCATTTTAGCTATCAATATGAATTTTCCTCGGCTCTCTGATTTCTACCGAAAATTAAATTAATCACCTCATCTCCTTCTTAATTGATTATGTTATTATATATTACTCAAGCAGGATGGGTATTGCGGAAAAAGCATGCAAAAGCCAATTTCCCAAAAAAGTTTCATATTTTTCTCCATCCTTACACCATCTCCTGTGATAGTGTGCGGATGTTCATCCCGCGAGACGAGGGCGGAGCGAAGTTTATTGGTATCTCTGAGGAGATCATCATGTTTGAGATATTATCAGCCTATCTGGTGAAACATACGACATTGGTTGGATATGACATTCTACACAAGCAGCACTGGTGAGATACGTGGCATTCTACGTTGGTTGGAGAGGTGCTTCTGCACAACATAATCAACATTGCCATTCATGATTTTAGAATTTGTTTGCAATGTTTTGTAATGTGGCACTGGAGCTTCCTCACCAAAACTTTCAACGTGTGGTGGTAACTATTCTGTGTATGCTGCATTATATCGACATTGTGTATGAAAAACTTTGTAATGTACTAGTTCATTTGTAACAGTGTATTTGTTTTGGGGCATGAGAGTCATGCCTATTAATTGTTCTACTTGCATCTTATTACCTCAACTTGATGGAGCTGGGCAAGCATGGCGTGCAAGTTCCCCGTCCTCTGGGCTTGGCGGCGTGTACAAATTCCTAGTCTTTGCTGGTTTGTGTAGGCTTACGCGGTTTGTCATTAGTTATATGAGCTCAATTTTTTTTGTACAGTTCAATCCAAGATGTCTTTTTGAGTGTGATAGAGAGGAGTTTGCAACAGCGGAGGGAAGAATCGGAATGGAGATCTGTTTGTGCAAGCCACTTTACCTAATTAAAAGGTTTGGGGAAGAGAGATGCTGGTACGGATCACACCACGTGTAAAGAAAGGAATGACAACGGGTAAGGTATGGATCGGATGACTCACCCCTTACTCAATTTCCCAATCCAATCTACATCCTTATATTTGTACCCAATACTTAAAAAGGGTGGATGGAAAAGCTATCAAACTCAAATCCAACGAGTATTGGGTAAATTCGAGTATACCCAATACTTGATTTTATATTTTTTTTACTAAAAAAATTAAATGGTATTAAAAAATAATCACATAGCATAAAAAAATACAAAAACATTGAACATTAATGCAACATTAAAAGGGAAAAAAATATCCATGGATTTCCAACTTAGACCATAGATCAAATTTCCTAAAATAAAGAATCAATACTCCCATGCAACAAAAAATACTTAGTTTCAAAATTCCAATCTCAAATAAAATCGGGTATGGGGTCACCATATCACATCATATCTGGGAACAAGTGAAAAATAAGGTAAACACTGCTTCCAAATAGTTGGTTCGATGTTCTCTAGTTAGGAATGCGAAGTACAAATAGCTATATCACTTTCCAAAATTAAAATAGCAAGATAGTGTCACGTATGTCCACATGGCAAGCTCACAACTTTATTTTTTCAAGTTTCTTATTAAAAGACATTGTACTATGAAGGTTCAAGACCTTACTTGTATAGTGTCAAGATCTCTCTCCAAACAACGTGGAACAATTTAAAGCTCCCATCCACCCTATCTTATGTCATGACTCAAGGCCTCACATGTTCAGTACCCTACCGATACGTTGGCGGGTCAATTTTTCACTGATGTTGTTGAGGTGAGAGAAGGCACATGGACTCGGCCAAGATGAACTCAAAATCGTGTTGAATTTAGGGAGTTTTAGGCCAAGTTGAGGGGAGCTTAGCCAACTATGGGTGCACTATGCATGTGAAGTTGAACGGTTCATATGGGCTTTGGGGTCCAGCATGAGCTGAACCCCAACTTGTGTTTTGGTTCATGTGAAATCTGAGCATTATGG
>BRYF01000002.1:1875000-1877500 GCA_030159135.1 Actinidia polygama | reverse complement strand
GAGACATGGTGCTAGACACTCAAACCCATACCCACCTTTCTAACCCTAGATAACCCTCCCACTTTCTAACCCTAACCCTAACCCTAACCCTAACCCTAACCCTCTGTTTTTCCAAACCTAAATCAAATTACCAGGGTGCAGTCGTACTGGGGTTGGGGGTTGGGTTTATGGGTTCTAATGAAGGCTGGGTTTTGATGAAGGGTGCCTACGTGGCGCCCACGTGCGTCGCATGTTGTATTCCGTTAAATGTTAGACGGGTCTATAGATTGGAGCTGATTGCAAATGAATTAAAAGTTTAAGGATAAATATGAGAAAGATTTTAGTTTGAGAGCCAAAGTGAGAATTGGTTAATACTTTAAGGGGTCGTTTGGCTGCCGAATAGCATCAAGGGATAACTTTTAGAAGGAGATAATTTTTAATTTTATTTGGATACTTTTTAGAATAGGTGAATAAGGGTGGGGATAAGAAAGAAAATATAGAGAGAGAAACAAAATATAAAATATCTAGATATTAAAATATATATATACACATTTATAAATATCTAATATAAAGATATTCATAAATAATATATATTTTCTTCCTTATCCCCACATTTATCTTCCCGGATAACTTTTAACTAAGGTGAGGGTCACTCATAAATTATCCGCCTCTATCCTCCTGCTAGGGAAAAAATTATCCGGACGGATTTTCACCATCCAATCGCCGAATAGAAAAAGTTATCCGAAAAAAAATATTATCCGCCTCTTTATCCTCCAGCCAAACATGCCCAAAGGGATAAAGTGTTGTTGATCCTTATAACGACCAAGAGCTCGTGACCAATAACATTTTTTTAATAACATTTTTTAATTTTTTTTAAACTGGACTCTACATATAATAATAATAAAGAAAGAATGATTCGAACATCAAAATCTAGGTCAACTGTGTACGAATATTGAAATCACTGGTCACCACCAGAAATAATAAATTGAGAAACAGAATGGTAGGTTTCATACAAATATCTACAGACAAAAACTACATTAAATAACATAAGATATTTTTCGGTTTATGAGGGGTTGCGTGGTTCACTCTGGACTACTTATTTGATCTAAATTGAGGCGTCATTTGTATAAAAAATCAAATTAATTGGATATTAGAAGTCATATTTTTCGATCACATTTGTTTAGTAAAAAAATGAATGTTGAATTCGATTTCGAAAATAGACTTGTATCAAATCATACATAATTTACATAATTTTTTACATGAATTATATTCTCGATAAACTCTACTATTTGAATGGTTCGTATTGCAACAGTGAAAACAACATTATCCTATCTTGTCCACAGGTTGACTGTCACAACAATAAACAATAAACAATACTCAAGGACGTTGACATGGTCCATCTACTCAAAGGGTAAATCTCACTTTTGCACCCTCAACTTTTAATTTAAAAAGTATTTTTTTCATATTTTTTGTTAAGTCTTAGGGCCTGTTTGGCAAGGGGATAAAGAGGGGGATAATTTTTCCCCCCGGATGTTTGGCTGATGGATAAATTTTTTCTCCAGATAAATTTTAGACCAGCAGGTGGATAAAGACGGATAATTTTTGGGTGGCTTAAACCCTAACTAAAAGTTATCCGGGGGATAAGGGGTGGAGGATAAGAAAAAAAAATATATAGAGAAAAAAAATGTATATTTTTATTTTTATATATATATAGAAATAAAATATATATTTTTCATATCTAGATATTTTATATTTTGTTTCTTTATATGTATTTTCTTCCTTATCCCCCACCCTTATCCACCAATTCTAAATTTTATCCAAACAAAATTAAAAGTTATCCCCCTCCAAAAGTTATCCCCTCTAAAATCTATCCTCCATCTAAAACTTATCCCCCTAACATATCCGACAGCCAAACGACCCCTTAGTGTCCTCTCTCTCTCTCTCTCTCTCTCTCTCTCTCATACGAATAGAATGGTGGGCAAAAAAGATAAATTAATTTTATTTTTACCTCTAAAATATTATAATTTTGTTTATTTAGTCCATAAACTATTATTAATTAGGTCTACAATTTTTCTAAAATTCTTGATTTTAATTTATGAAGTTCAATTAATGGATTTAATTCAAATCATTAACGAAAAGAATTATCACGTGTAATACACGCACCATCCATGGACAATGTTGACATTTTGGGTAATCATTCCAAGCTCAAACTCTACCATAATATCCGAACATATAACCCAAGACCAACCCACAACACCTCCTCTCTCAATCTCTCATATTTTGTAACTATTATTGGAATATGAGCACAGAGAACCCTCACATTATGGGCAGCTAAGGTATGTATGCTCTTGTAGTTCAATTTTGCCAATTTAGAAGGAGTGTAGTTTGGTATGCCCTCATAATTCAATTTTTTCAATTTGAGGAGTGTAGCCGATTTAGATCACGACAGCAGTAGGCGAATAGTGATTCTCCAGAGATGAATGTGAGAGGCGGTTTGTTGTGGTGCTTACGGTGCAGTTGG
>BRYF01000002.1:1840000-1850000 GCA_030159135.1 Actinidia polygama | reverse complement strand
TAAATCCATCTTTCGATTAAGGTTACTAGTTTGCCCTCCTACTTGTAGTTTGATCAAAATTTCATTATGATCCTTATAGTTTTAATTTTAACAATTGGAACTATGCAATTTTAATTTTTTTCAATATGTCCCTTCGTCAATATCCGTAAAAAAAAAAATTAACGGAAAGTGAGCATTGAAAATGTTCATGTGTTATCATGCCCTTCATTCCCGTATAAACAGTTAACGGGTATTCGCGAAAAGACTATATTCGAACTAGATTGAAACTTTAGGGTTCTAATTGCTCAAATTAAATGTTAATCAAACTACATGGACCCATGATAAAAGTTTGATTTTTGTGTTTCAAACTTTAAATTAATATAACTTTTGTTATTGTAAATATTTATTTTTAATAAAAAATATGTTTTTGGAATGTACTCATCAAGATCTATCAATTAAGATCTATATTGAATATAAAATTATGTAAAATAAAAAGTGTAGATTTTTGGTATAATTGGTACAGATATACAAATTGGGCACAATGGTTCAAGTGTTTAAATTTTAGTCAAAAGTGTTCAAATATTTCTACAATTGTACAAATTCTATGAAAAAAAAGTCTCAATTAATGTGTGTAAATTTTGTCAAATTTGATGTAAGTATGCAAATTTTAATCAAAGCGTGCAATATATTTTTTTTAATAATTGCGCAAATTTTAACCGACACTATATGCAAAAATTGTCCCAATTAGCACGTGTGCCAATTTTTGTTCAATTGTGCAAATTTTATTATAATTGGGCAAATTTTGGTCTAATTGTGTAAATTTTTGTATAATTATTTGTATATATTCTTTGCAAAAAATGTTGGTAAAAATTTTGATGCAGTTTTGTCAATTTTAGATCTCACTATTTAAACCTATATCTTGATTTTTTTCTCATAATCAGTCCAATTGATAATGACAGTTAATTTTTTGGACGGATTTGAAGCATATTCCCGACATGTGACCTCATTTATGTCGGAAAAGTGTGAAAATCAGTCCAAAAAATAACATGCATTACCAATTCTACTTATTAGGAGAGAAAATCAAAATATAGAGTTAAAATTAGTTTTGAAAATACAGGGACCAAAATAAAAGTCAAGAAAAACTATAAAGAATATTTTTGCAATTTACCATAAAAGGAAAATTAAAATAATTTCAGCAAAAATTACCACCATACAACTTTTCTTTTCATTGATATGACATTGTTGAATATGAAACTCAAAAACTAAGACGAGTTCAGAAAAATTCATCGGAATTAAAGTGGATTTTAGTGGTGTTGTTTTTTCGTAATTTTTTTTATAATTTCTTTTAACTTTTTCGATTCGTCAATAAAAGACGAGCTAAAAAAGTAAAACATTTTAATAAAAAACCAAATTTTTTTTATTGAAAACAAAATTAATCCGACTTAAGTGAAAAATTATCTCAACCCGAATGAACGAAAATCACGTAGAGAAGCTGGAAAATCAAATTATACGTTATTTAAGTCTGTATTCGGATCGAAGATTTGGTGAGGAAAGCAGAAATATAAACAAAATGTTAGACGATCCAACCGTTGAGACCCATTGAATCATCAATCTTTTTTATTTTTATTTTTTTTTTCTCACCAAATCTTTGATCCAAACACAACCTTAAAATTTGGGATTGTTATTGAAGTCCTTTGGTTTGGACCAGATTTATTTTTTGATGCAATTTAGGTATTGAGTGGGAATGAAAATTTAACCAGGGACCGGCCTGATAGATTATAATATTATTTATTGAATTTTTATTATTTTATATTTTTATATTTACAAGTTTTTGTCAATGACCTATATTGGGTGGTGTTTGTAATTAACTTAGATTCGTGATATTAGGCAATTGGTTTGCTTTGAGATTTTACTATTTTGTCCTATTTGGAATTGGATTCAATACTCTAAAATAAGTTTTATTTTCCTATTTGAAATGGGTTTCATGTTTGATTTGAAATTATATATATAATTGGAATTTTTATTTTCCTATTTGAAATGGGTTTCATGTTTGATTTGGGAAAAGGTAATAGTATTTATATAAATAGGTTGTGTGTGTGATTTTTTGAAGATAGAAAAACAATACTTCAAGAATACACGAGGAAACCGAGAGGAAGAGAGAAAATACGAAAATACAAGCGTGGGTATTTATTTTTCTCATATTATAATCATCCGATTTTATAATCATCCGATTTCTCTTATTGCCCGTGAACGGTAACCGAAGCAGGTATATTTTGTTCGTTATTTTCGTTGTGTTAATTTTTGTGCGCGCTTCGTTGCTCAAGTCTTTAATTATAGGTTATGTTTCATTGATATCTATTTATACCATATGTTAATATATAGATTACATTATTTAAAATGAGATTGATCAAGGAATTGAAAAAAGCAAATTTAATTGACCTTTAGTTATAAAAAAAATACGTGATCGATCATTCTAGACCACCTCATATATTACGGAGTAATGAATTCATATACTTGCTCCTCGCAGTATAGCATATGGCGTACAACGGAGAAATCCTCGAAGTGTTGTCGTGGCTACCGGCAAAATCAATCTTCAAATTCGCGTCGGTATCCAAACCATGCAATGAATTTGTGTCGGATCCGTTCTTCGTCCAAAAACAACTTAAGAATATGCTCTTGAAAGACGACTCTGGCATTTTTATACAACAAAATTCAATGCAAAGTTACCCGGGGAAATTGGAATTCCATGCACTTGGCTGCAGTGAGGAAAATCCTTCCGGCATCCCTTTGGAGTCTATGGAATTCTTGAAGAAAACTGGTAACGTACTCGGTTCATCCAACGGGTTGCTGATTTGTAGAGACACAAGTAAGACATCTCTTGATCAATTATTCATATCCAACGGGTTACTGATCTGTAGAGACACAGGTAAGATATCTATGGATCAATTATTTATTTGCAATGTGGCAACCAGAACGTGGCTATCGATACCTGCCCCGGAGAGCTTTGGTGACTTTGATCAAGACTTGAGTATCGTATTTCAATGCAACATCGGTCCGTACGAGTTTCCAAATGATTATCTGGTAATGGTAATGCAAAGGACGGAATTTTTGTCTCCAGAGTACATATGCAAAATCTACTTATCACGAGAAAGGGAATGGCAAGAGAGAGGGGTTGTTAACTTTGGTGACAGAGACATTCTTTTTCAATCCTCCGTTTATCATAACGGTGTTTTTCACTTTCTGTCAGATTGGTTTCCTTACCTTAGTCCGAAAAGTCCCTTCTACTGGCCTTATATTGTCGCGTTCGATCTCGAAAAGGTTACATCGAGATTTATACACATGCCAAAGCGTACAAGAAGATATGATCTTGGTGACCAAAGTTTCAAGATGGGTATATTCGAATGGGGAAAAGGGAAAAGCAAATCTATTTGTTTGGTGATTGGA
This sequence comes from Actinidia polygama, assembly GCA_030159135.1. Classification (NCBI taxonomy): domain Eukaryota; kingdom Viridiplantae; phylum Streptophyta; class Magnoliopsida; order Ericales; family Actinidiaceae; genus Actinidia; species Actinidia polygama. The sequence continues at coordinate 1,846,577 of BRYF01000002.1, read as the reverse complement.
CGAAAAGGTGTGTTCAGTGCATGGATATTAAGTGACTATGGTTCGGGTTCGTGGACTATGATTTTAAAGAATATGCATACACAAGCCATGGGGCTGCCGGAGACGAATCCTAGTATAGAGGGATTTAAGGTGATCAACGGATGCTCTTTGCTTGTCGCGACCGACAAAAAAGTTTATCTCTATGATTTGACCGGTGATCGGAGAAATAGAAGAGCTGAAGAAATATGCAAACACAAGTGTGGTAATAATGTATCGCTCCATTCATATTCCAGTACTCTTCGTCCGTGTGGGAGCGGTGCGATGCCATTGCCTAAATAGTTATTGACATATAAATTTTATATATTATTATTATGTGTAGTTATTTTTTATTTTTGTTTTAGAGAATTCATTAGGGGAGAGATTTTCTTTTTTCTGAATATCTCTATTTCGTTATTTATTTTCTATGTACTTTCTCAGTGCACGCTAGTTTAATACTAGGGTTTTGCCTTTTCTTAGCAGTGATAAGTACACATCCACTTTTGGGTGTGTACAAGATACACCCACTTTTGTCCTTTCACAAAATAAGTGGGACTCGCCCTAATTAGTATTTTCAACACCCACTTTTGGATGTGTACCAATCATTATTTTTTCTCTCAATATAACCCCCAATCTACGCTCAGCTTCTGAAAACTAACCCTAGCGAACCCTAAATCTCAAGCCACCAACTGCCGCAAGTCACCACCAACCCCGGCCCCAGCCAATCTACTCTTGAACCAAATATGAAACCCTGCTCTCTCTCTCTCTCTCTCTCTCTCTCTCTCTCTCTCTCTCTCTGTTCTAACTCGCAATTTGCAGCGGTTCAAGAGGTTTTTTTGCGGTGGTGAGTGGAATCGGCTTCCTTGTCACGGTCATAGTGGTGGTGGTAATGGTTGGGGAGGGGTGGAGCATGGGAGAGGGTACTGGTGGCGGAGGGTGGAAGACGGGCTGGTAGTGACGGCGGAGACGTGGTGGTGGCAGGCGGCTGAGTGAGGAGGTGTGGGATTGTATACTGAGAAATTAGGAGAAATTAGGAATGGTGAGTTGCGAAAATTCAAATTTGTGGTGGTGTTTTTTTTCTTGGGAAAATTACAAAAAAAAAGCTTCAGGATTTCGCCTTTATAACTAATTAAACTCTAAATCTTTAATTTTAACAAATTAAACTCAGATCTTATTAACCCATTATAATTTGCACCATCCGTCAAATCTTTTTTTATTTAGCTTGATTGTCTAAGCGATTTTCACCAAAACAATTAAAAAAACCAACGTTCCCCAAAACGACATTGCACGAACTGGGGTCCTTTAAAAGGCCTAATTCCTATAATTAGGGCATATGTTCAAAGAAAAACGAGAGAAAAATAAAAAATTATAAGAAACAATTGGATGAATTGGAGCATTTAAAGAGGCTCCTTCCATGCGACGTCATTTCTTCAATTGCCTTTAGAGTGGATGAATTGGAGCATTTAAAGAGGCTCCTTCCATGCGACGTCATTTCTTCAATTGCCTTTAGAGTGAATGTACCTTCAAGTGGGCCTACAACTTACTAGTTTTACCATGAAATTTAGACTCTAAACAAAAAGGCTTGGTCTACCAATAAATACGCTACAAGAAGAAAATACCAATTCTTGTGTCCTCAACAGTCAAGAATAGAGCCTATACATCTATTTATTAATTGATACTGAAATACTTTGCAACATACCAATTGCTTCACTGGCTAGTACTTGGGCTCCGTTTGGTAATGCTTAAAAACCAAGTTTTTTTTAAATTTGTTACTAAAAAGGTCAAGATTTATTAGTTTTTTTTTGCTTTTCTGACTTTATTTGAGCTAAAACTAAACAAAAAAGCAAAATCATAAAAACAAAAAAATCAATTCTGATTGATTTTTTTGCTTATTTTAAGTAAAAAAGTCAGTCGAAAAGCTGAAAAAAACTGGTGCTAAACATAGCCTTAGTAGCCTACATTTGTGAATTCACTTGTGTGATGTGTCCCATCTCATGGCCCCTCTTAGCGATCACCTCATCCTCACCCCCAACAATTCTCTTTCCAAAACCAGTGTTCCTTCCAAGCCCTAGCCACCTTCTCAATTGGCACATTCTTAGTCTTCGGCAAAAACAGGTAAATGAATCCGGTCATCACCACCACCTATCCCCCGAGAAAGAAGAAAATCCCGGCTTTGAAATGGCACAACATGGCTAGATAAGTTTGTGCGATGATGATAGTGAAGACAAAAAGCTCACTCCCACATTAATACTTCGGCACAATTTTGAAACTAAAAACCATAAGTTACTGCTAATAAATAACAACAAACATGCTTTATACATAATACTTCCACCAATATCGCAACCCACCACCACCTTCTTCATCTCTGCCAAGAAATCTATAACCACCATGACTACAAACCACGACTAATCAAATATTGCCCACCGCCCAAAATTTTGAGAGGAAAATAAATAGTTGTATAAATCTTGAGTTGTTGAGAGAGAGGGAGACTGTTTAGTGAAATAGAGATATGTGTTGGAGAGATACTTTATTCTTTTTGTAGGAGGATAGTTTCACTGAAAATGGCCCAAATCTTTTGTACAAACTATCATTTTCAGATTTTCTTTTTTGTAAAATTCACAAAATCTAAAATTCAATACGTGATCTCTTCAAATTTAATAGCATATGGACCTACAAAATCAATAAAAAAACTTTTATATTATACTAACAAATTAAAAAAATTCTAAAATTATAAGGATTAGCACTCTCAAATTATAATGATTTATCGATACATTTATATAGTATGAAAATATAAAAATATTAATAGCTTTATTATTTATTATAAAAGTACGCTTCATTTAATATTGTAGACCTTTTATTTATTTTGTTGCAGTTAAAATCTAATAGTATAACTTAAATTCTCTCGTCAATTTCTTTTAAATAAACATTGGCTAACTCTCTATCAGAAATACGATGACACGAAAGATGCAAGTGTTATCCAGAATGATTGGGCGTAAAGTGTCTGTACGTGGCTTTTTAAGTCCGCCATCAAATCCAAGGCTCAACCCCGGACAAGCTCCGGAAACTACCAAGCTGGAGTACTGTGGGAGCATAGGGAGATTATTAAAAACTTTAAGGATCTCAATGAAATTTAACTCCGTCTTCTTCAAAGTTCAAACGTAACTTGGTAGAATCATATTTCATCTTTGAAGTTTGAATCACAAAACAAATTATAAAAATAAAAAGAATAAATAAAATATTTCCTCTTCGTCACGAAACCATTTTATCTAGGGTTACCACCATCATCATCATCATCATCATCATATACATATACATACATACATATATCAGAAAAATGGTTCTGTCTCAGAAGATTCACGAAGCTTTCAAAGGAACGGTCGAGAGGATCGCGAATCCTCGAACCGTCTCCGCCTTCAAAGAGAAAGGCGTTCTCAGCATCAACGAGTTCGTCCTCGCCGGTGACAATCTCGTCTCCAAATGCCCTACCTGGTCCTGGTAATCTCATACTCGCTCCGTTTGTTCTGCCAATTTTTAGTCTTTTTTTTTTTTGTAATGCAAGCTTGATTGTGTATGTGATCCCTAGATTTCGAGAGGACATGGAATTTTAATTTGGAATTTGGATTGCCTTGGAATTCCACGCTGAATTTTTGGATTTGTGCAAGTTATTGAATATCTTTGGAAACTGAACTAGTTGGAAGATAGATTCAACTTATTGAGTAGGTGGTGTCTTCGCACCCAGTATATGTAAGCTTGATTTTTAATTTGCGATTTGGATTGCCTAGAGGTCTACTCTGAGTTTTTGAATTTGCTCAAGTTATTGAATTTCTTTTGGAATCTGAACGAGGTGGAGGTTACTCAGGTTAGATTAAAGTTGTTTATTCTGTGAATTTGATGAGTGAGTGAGTGGTATCTTGGCACTCGGTTAATGTAAGCTGCAGTCATGTATGTGACAAATTTCTGTTCGAGAGAAAACAAATTCTACAATGTGATCCCTAAATTTTGAGATAAGGTGGACCTTTAATTTGTGATTTGGATTTCCTTTGGATGCCCCACTGAAATTTTTGGATTTGTTCAAGTTATTGAAGTTCCTTTGGTATCTGAACTAGTTGGAAGCTATGTTGAAGTTATTGAATTTGTTAATCTGAAGTAGTTATTGAACTTGGTGGTTATACAACCGTGCAAGCCTGCAAGGTAATCCCTAAACTTCAAGAGAAGAGGGATGTACTTTTCCATTTGGGATTGCTTTGGAGGTCCACTCTGGGGTGTTAAGGTGGATGTGTGGCAAGACTGTAAAAATAGAATGATAAATGAAAATATTCGTGAATTGTTTGGAGTAGCACCAATTGGGATATAACTAAGAAAATAGACTAAAATGGTTTGGTGAACATGACCAGTGGATGTGATATTAAGGAAAAGTGATAAGATTACTGGTAATGGAAATACTAGAAGAATGGAAAGACCGAAATTGAGACGGAATGTTGTGGTAAAAAGGGGTATGAATTTATTAAATTGAACAAACATATAGCTCTCATCAGAGTAGAGCAATGAAAAAGGATTCATATAGCTAACCACAATTGATTTGGAACACGAGGCAAACGAATTAAAGCTTGCTTTGATTGTGTGAAAATGCTCCAATAATTTGGCTCAAACTTTTGTAATAATTTTATATCCTGGTGGGGTTCCCCAGCGTGTTGACATCCCTATGGGAATTTTGAATGAGTAGATAATGGAGGTTGCTACTGTTTGAAGCGGGAGGGAGTGCCCATGTCAAGATTCGCTATCATGACATTGGATAGTCACTATTTTATTTGCTCTTTATTTCCACTTTGGTGGATGAACAGTTTGCCCAAAGTTTAGACTGACGCGTAAGTGAAGTTTTGGTGCTTCAACCATGAACAACCATAACATCTAACTGGAATGATGTAATGTCGTGGCTCTTTGTTGTGGTGCTCAAAAGATTGTCTTAGTTTGGGTTGTCTGTTGTGCACGTTGGTTATTGAGGCATTTCATTTGTGATCCTAGTTTCCCTTTCATTGGGATTCCTCCTTTGTCAAGAAGACTTTGGATGAGACAGGTGTTAAAAGCGCAAGGAATAAGTGAGAAGTTCCAAGATTGACAGATGCATATACTTGATCAACTAAACCCTGGCCACTGAAATACTGGAGTAATTCATTTAAAGTACTTAGGAGGTTGTATTGTGATCTTGTAGGAGTAATGATATCAATGTAACATTGGCGTTATCTCCTTTCATCTATTCTTTTTGTATTCTTCTTACATTGATGCAATGGCAGCTTGTCTTTTGCAGCGGCGAGCTCTTTGTCAATTTTTGGTTTGATTTCCATATCTAATTATGTTGCTACTTATGGATAGGGAATCGGGTGAGCCAGGCAAGAGGAAGTCATATTTACCCCCTAAAAAACAATTTTTGATCACAAGAAATGGTATATGACATTATCACTTGTTTCAGTAACTTCACAGAGAAGATTCATTTGGTAGTAGAAGCTCTTGTCTCATTGTTATGCACTCTTAGATCTAATACGAAGTAGTTAATAAAAGTATATTGTTTTTTTTTTCTTCCTGTTTTTACTTCAGTGATTTATCTTCTTCCAGAAGTTTACTGTTTTTAAAACATAAACATTCATGCACATTGTTTTTCCACTTTTTGGTAAAATTTTCAAAGTAAAGTGTAAAGCGATACGCATTGCTAGAGTACCATTATGAAGCCATTATCCAACTGCAATGTCATATGTACAAGTGTGGGACTATAGCATTTATCTTGCATGCCTTCAAATGGTCATTTTTAATTGCAATCAACCATTGCAAGGCAACATGAAATTAAAACATACGGAAAGACTTGATGTTGTCAATCGTAAGGATAGGATTTATTTGAAAACCTGGTTTTATTTTACCTTTTACTGCTATTACAATAGGTCACACATGTCCCTTACCGACACACTGCATCTACACATATAACCCTTCTAGATGCTTCATCTTCATTTAGATGCTTAGAAGTCCATGGCTGATAGTGTGTACCGGAACTCACTTGGTGGTTTAATTTTCATACCACTCAAGGAACATTCAAAGCTAGAAAACAATACATTATGGAACCTATTAGAATACCAATAAAGTTAGCAGTTGAACTACAAATCTACTAAAAATCCTCATAACTGCTAATCTTTTGTTGGCCTTTATAGGTTGGCAGACAATTTAATTCTGGCGTTTACATAAATTATGCATCGAAGATGTGGGAAATAGTCTGTTCTCTTTTCACTTTCCAATGCAAATAACCTTTTATTGCAACTGCAGTTTAAATATTTATTCACTATCTGAATTAACTCCTGGCAACTACAAGCCACTTTCACAGTTCCTTGTCTACGTAGAGCTGCATCAGTAGAAGAAGATTATGAAGCTGCTGGGGGTGAAATTCTTCTTGATGATGAGGATAATGATGGTTGGCTGGCGACTCATGGGAAACCAAAAGATTTGTTGTTTGCTACCAGATAGTCTGAAATTGAAGTTTACCCTTTCTGAAATTATGCTATCTATTGCTTAGAAAAAAAAT
>BRYF01000002.1:1765000-1767500 GCA_030159135.1 Actinidia polygama | reverse complement strand
CGCATATGTAGTATTATGAGCATCTTGTCTTCAGTCCATTGTTAAATGTTCTAATTTGTATATGTGGACTCAACAAGTCTCGTTTTGATTAGCCGAATTGTTTATTTTATAGTTTATGTGCGTAAATCATTCTCAAAAAAATATTAAAATAATCTATAATTGTGTTACATGATTTTATAATTTTTATTTTATATAAAATGCACACAGTCAATACAATATAGATGAATATGACAAAATTATGTGAATATAATTGTGAAAGCATTCTACTAGTATTTTCCTTGACGATAGGACCTTATAAAATGAACGACTTGAATGAATAAAAAAGAACCCGCATATGGCAAAAGCCTAAAATAGATGAAATCACTTATTTTTAGTAAATTGAAGACAAGTTGTACTCTACAGTTGTCCATATAAGATTTTCTAAAGTTTAGGATTTAAATCTTATGATAAAGTTGAGAAGTTGCAAGTCTACTTTAAACTTACATTAATGATTTGAATTGTTCATCTGATAAATTATACCGAGAAAATCATTTATACGAATAATTAAATTGATTGAAGATTGGTAGTAATATTATCGCATCATATTTGGCTTAAAAAAAGATGGATGGTCTATTATCAAAATTAAACTGATTATTCCGGATAAAAATGATCCGATCATACGACTACAAACACAAATTATCTTGATTTTTTGTATGAATAATATTCTCAATGTGCTTTTATTATTTCTAATATAATTTATCATAGTACAATTTTGACCCAAAAAAAAATTAGTAATTTGTCTTAAATTCTATAAACTCGATAATTTTGACCCCACTGAACATAAGTTTTGAAAAATTTGACCCCGTTGAACCTAAGTTCTTATAATTTTGATTCCACAAAAAAATAGTAATTTGCCCTAAATTCTATAATTTTGACACTGTTGAACATAAGTTTTGGCACTTTTAACCCCGCTAGACTTAAGTTCTGTTTCCACCCCTGAATTTAACCCTTTGATATATATCATTGGAAAAAGAAAAAAAAAAGTTGACATGGACATTTAAAACGATCCTAATATATTAATTTAGTTTATTTCAAAAGGGGGAAGTATAAATAAAGATAAGGGTAAAATAGAAAATATATAATTTCCTTGCCTGGATAAAACCTGAACAATTCCAAGTTGCTATACAAGAAGGGTCCATAACAACTTGTGGAATATTCTTCTTGTTAAAAACTTGTGGAATTATTAGGATCAGTTAGTAATTGAAATTTTTGAAACAACCACTTTCTAATTTTTTTTCATGTCATCAAATATTTCAACAAAAATAAAAACGGTCGACTTTTATCACTTCATCAAGGTTTTCAAAGTGACGATCCCCTAGCCTCTCTTGGATTCATCCCTGAAGACGGGTATATTTCTTAAAAAGAAAAATTAGGTGGTACCGCTTTATTGTCAAAATTGATAGGTGAATTGATTAGTTGTAAACTTGATTGCTTCATTCATTCACCTATAAGCCTCTAAAATTCATCTACGAACACAATATTTTCCACATATCGCTAGCCCCACATGACATGAGAGAGAACAACTCCATGACTTTATTCAAGCTTGCATGTCTCACCAAGAAAAAGAAAAAGAAAAGAAAAGAATGGCTTGTGAATTCTGCTAGCCATATCTGACTACAAGAAGCAGCCCAATCAATTGAAGTGGCTAAGATCGAAAGATGCAGTAATGGATATAGGACAAGCCCCAGAAGACATTGGCACCATACCATTGAAAGTGAATAAAACATAAGAAGGAAAGTTCCATGTGCTTTCTCTGATCACGACATGACTCCGGTCCACTTATTAGATGTTCTAATATAGATCCTTGGACCCAACAAGAGTCTCGTTTTGGTTAGCCGAATTGTTTATTTTATAGTTTATGTGTGTAAATCATCCTCAGAAAAAATATTAAAATAATCTATATTTGTGTTACATGATTTTATAATTTTTATTTTATATAAAATGCACAGTCAATACAATATAGATGAATATGACAAAATTATGTGAATATAATTGTCAAACCATTCTACTAGTATTTTCCTTGATGATAAAACCTTATAAAATGAACGACTTAAACGAAGAAAAAAGAACCCGCATTTGTCAAAAGCTCAAATATAGATGATATCATTTATTTTTTATAAATTGGAGACAAGTTATACTCTATAGTTATCTATATAAATTTTTCTAAAGTTTATGATTTAAATCTTATAATAAAATTGGCAAGTTGCAGGTCTACTTTAAACTTACATTGATAATTTGAATTGTTCATCTGATAAATTATACCAAGAAAATTATTTATGTGAAAAATTAAATTGATTGAAGATTGGTAGAAACATTATCGTATCATATTTGACTTAAGAAAAATATGGACGGTATATTATCAAAATTAAACTGACGATCCTGATAAAAATAATTTTGATTTTTTGTACGAATTATTTTGATTTTTTGTATGAATAATCTTCTTTAACACGGAAGTGGAGAC
>BRYF01000002.1:1745000-1750000 GCA_030159135.1 Actinidia polygama | reverse complement strand
TATTGGCAACAGGCAAAAAGTTATCAACACGCCTGTACACACAAATTTTCACACAAAGTGCGTGGATTCCACGTGTCCATGAGAAAGAGTTTGTATTAGTATGTGTGCGCGCAACACCGGCCCCTGGGGCAAGCCAACCAAGCAATGGCTTGGGCCAAAAAAAAAACAGGGGGTCAAAAATGCCCAATAAATACTAAATTATTTAGTCTAAATAGCCCCAACTAACTTAATACAATGAATTAGGGCTTTTGCGGTTACATTAGTTGTGAAATTGAAGAAAAATGAGCTATTCAGATTGAATTCTTTCGCGAAAAATTTTCAAATTTTGTTCAATTTGGTCTTGGTTTCGGACTTTTGGAAACATTCGACGATCGTTGTTGTAGATTTCAGTGGAATTTGAGGCATTTCTGCGAGAGATTTTGAAGGTGGATTGGGAAAGTTAAAGTGTTTCTGCTGTGGAGAGAGAGAGAGGTACAAACAAAATTTCATTGATTGAATTTTATCTTTTTATGTATGTTTTGTTTGATTTTGCATGAATTTGTTGTTAATTTTTTTTTCTTAGGACGATTTGTATCTTTTGAAATTGTAGTATTTCTTTAAAAATAAAAGGTCCCAAATCAATTTTGTACTTGGGACCCTAGAAATCTAAGTACCGGACCTGTGTGGGCCAATCTATGTATGTGTATCTGAATGCTTTAATTTCCTCCATTTTAATTACCCACTTTCAATAAACAATCATCACGTCAAGACTCAAAACACCCCGTCAAACCTAGGAGTGGTGGTGGGGAAACGATGGGTTAATGGCAGTGGAACGACGGTGACAGTGGCTGGGATGTGCAGCAATGGCTTACACCCTTGAACGTTGTTCATTCTTAGCCCAGGGCCAGCAGCAAATCATTTTTTTTAATATTCATTTTTTTCCATGTTGTCTTAATACAAGCAATTAGGAAATGAATATTAATTATTAGCATTGGGATAAAGATAAATAACTGCATTGGGAAATTGTAGTTCTTGGCAATCTCATTTTATTTTGAAGTGTGAGAACGGATGGATTAAATAAGCTAAAGATGCTTTTGAAAAATAAAATGGAGGAAAAACTAGTTGTTCGTATTTTCCATTTCAGTGCTTCCTAATCTCACATCAGATAGGGATTTCATGTTACATTTAGGTCAGAAAACATAACGATTGTTGCGAAGTTTCAGGCAAAATCTATACAAATAAAAAGATTTTTACTTATCGATTGAGAATCAGAGCAATACTCGTTTTCAATACTAATAGCCATTCGCCATGAAAGATATTGTTATACAAACATAATTTTTATACAAAATGATATGATTTTTATGTTTTTTCATTTCTTACTAAAAAACCCTGCTGAGTTATAATTTTTAAAATGCAATTGTTGCATCATTTTGGATGAATTCTCTAATTCAATTTGTAAAATTATAATTTCCAACTCAACCATAACCTAACAAAATTTGAAAATTGATTTTGAAAACAACAATCCAATAGAGAGTTGTACCTTGCATTAAATATCCTGAAAACACAGGTCAAGTCTTAACAATTTTGGGGGGTTCAAAATGTAAATGATCACAACCCTAGCCCCTAGTTTGTAATCCTAGTATGCTAACAATTCTTTAGCTTGACCGACAATTTTGAAGAAAAGCCTATGAGCAATGGATTTCCCCCGCGTTTTGAGTATTTTGCACTTAGGACCTCCAAAGACTAGTATTCTTTTTCGCACCACTCGGGTAATTGTGTGATCAATTTCCTAATTTGACTATTTGGGGTAGTGAGTTTGAGATATGAGAGGAAGAAAATCGAGAATAGACACATGTAATGGTTCTATGGCGACGAAGGTAGCTGCAACCAATCAACCAGCAATGTCCTAACCATATCACAAAGTCAATGAGATCGGCCGTCGGAGCTGTTTTCGAAAAATGACTATCGGACGATCAAGTTAGAAAATCATAGAATGTAGAGAGAGAGAGAGAGAGAGAGAATGTGTATATGTTGTATTAGCTGAGAGTGTGTACCTTTTTTGAGAACAAAAGTTCTCCTTATATAGCGTAACTTGGCGCGTACCTCGACGCACCAACTGTCGTGTTAGTAGGTAAGTGATTGCCCAAACCATGCTCCTAAGACTTGGTTGGTAGCACATCTCCATACCACAGACGTCTTGTTCTAGGCATGGGGCCTGTCAAAGAAAACTTCGACGTGCAAGTTATCCTATGTCTCCTGACATTCCTCGGGATTGCTACCGACTGTTGTTCTCTGACCAATGTTTGGCGAGATCTTCCCGCTGATCTTACTATACAGTGATAGCTCGGATGTGACGCATATCTTTAGTCTGAATAATGCCAGTGCTCAGTAGTGTACTGCCCGAGCTCTGGAGAACGTCATCCCCTCACCTCGCTTTGTAGTGATCCCCAGAAGTGGCTCTTACCTTGGTAGAGCCCGAATTTGTAGTTGTCAATTTTATTCTCTTACATATTGTTGTTCTATATTATGGCTAAATATGCTCAAATTTTTTGACATTTTTTACTATTTTTGGGCTGGTTTTTCAGAATCCGTTTGGCATAGATTTTTTTACTAAGCCTAACAACTATTATCGATTTTTTCCTAATTCATGTTTAAAGAATAGATGATTTTTAATCATTCTGAATATTAAAAGTTGTTTTTTTATTTCACTTTTCATGTTTCAGTTTCATGTTTCAAGCAAAAGTGAAAAAAAATAATATTTTTTAACCAGACAAAAGGGTATTGTATATTAGTTGTAGAACGAAAACAAATCAGGCTCTTTCACGTGTATCATGCATTTAGCAATATATCTTATTTTTTAATTTATTAACTAATGTCAAACGTTGTTTAATAGCTAAGTCAATCTTAAACGAATTCTCATTAAAGTCAATTATGAGTAGGGTTCGAGTAACTTGTTGTTAGGTACCGTTTGATTGTTTTATTTTTGCTAAAATTTATTTTTTTGTGTGATTCGGTAAATATATTTGGGATGAGTTTATGTATAATTTTTTTGTTCCATTTTGCCTAAAAAATTCAAAAGTAATTTTTTTTTTTACTTATCCCAAACGTGGCTTTACTATTCAGTATAAGCTACTTATCAAGGCGAGCAATAACTTATTCAACTTTGGTTTGAAAATTTAGAGAGCTCAAAAATTTGATCGAGTTTGTTTGTTTAGATAACAAACAAGTTTTTTTAAAGATTTGAGTTTTAAGCTCCGTTTGGCACCAGTTTTTTTTAGTTTTTCGGCTGGCTTTTTTGCTTAAATAAGTAAAAAAGCCAATTAGAATTGGCTTTTTTGCTTTTATGATTTTTCTTATTTGCTTAATTTTAGCTAAAGTAAAGCCAAAAAAGAAAAAAATTAAAAAAAAATTGACCTTTTGATAGCTAACTTAAAAAAAGCTTGACTTTTAAGCATTATCAAACGGAGCCTTAGTTTTAACAACTCTAATAAGGAAACAATTTACAAATAAGCAAAAGTAGAGGGCAAATCTGGAAAAAACAAATATTGGCCAATAGTTTCCAAAAACAAACCAACTGTCAGTGGACCCTTCAAAAAGAAAATGCCATTAGTCAAAAAAGGTAAAAATCTTTTCTTAACTTTCCTATATCCTTCTCCAGCGATTTTTCCCTTTCCGTCGGCACGGTTTGACCGTGACTGTCCATTTCGCCAGCTCATACTGGGCCCCACCAACCCCGCACGAGTTCCCACAACATGCATGTATCCAACCAAACACAGACCCATCACCAACAACCATATTATTAACACACGTTCGGAGTAAAATTGGTTACAGTAAATTTCGTGGACCCCATAAGGTTCTTACAAATATAATTAAGTAATTTTATAAATAATATTATTATTTTTTAATTATTGAAATTAATATTAATATTCTCTGTAGAGTTATTTTTTTGTATAAAAATAATAAATTTGTTCTTTAATTTAGAATTTTAAAAAAAAATCTTAATGCACCCATAAAAAAAAAAAAAATATTTTATTTTTTTCTCTAAACACCATATATTTATAAATTACTCTATTTTTATTTTTTTTATCAATAAGTGTATTATAAAAAATAACTAATTTAAATAGTTTACTTGTTGAGTACTCGTAGTAAAAATATAATTAACAATATTTTTTTAAAAAAAATAATATGAATATTTTGCTTTTAAGTGTTCCTAATCTAAATATTCTTTTAAAAAAATATTATTTTTTATTTAAATAAATTATTTGTTTTAATTGGTATATTGAGAAAAAATTTACAAATCCTAGTGGTGCTCTAACTTTCTAAACAGTGGAATCTATCTAAACAGTGAGATTTATTATTTTTTTGTCTGTATTCCGATCACTATATATAGATGTAACATTCATTGACTAGTGTATAGAGCATTGCTACAAGAACACCAAATAATCTCTCAAGTTAAGGACATGTTTGGGTTACCTTTGTTTAGCCATTTTAGCTAAGTTGGTTTTTGAGTTTTTTCACTTTTAATGAGCTTTTTTTACTGTTTGATTAAAAAATATATATATATATATATTCTAAAATATAAAAAAATTATATAGATTTAAAATATAAAAATTTTACAAAGAAAAAATAGTCTATTTTCTAATAAAAATGAATTCATTTTTGTCCTTGTATATTTTTAAATTTTAAATATTTTTTATATTTTAAAATTTATCTCTCTAAGAGGAGCTAAAAATATATATTTTAGCTCATAATTCTATTAAAAAAAACGGTTTTACAATAGAAAAAAATATATGTATGAAAAGATGGGACTCATAATTTTAATTTATTTTTTTAAAAAAATTAAAATAAATTATTCAAATTTGAATTATTTATTTTTTTAATTTTGGTAGTGGTACTTACTCTTCCCAGTGTAGAATCTTCGTGGCTAGAATTTGTTGAGTCTTACGTGTGGGACCCAGTAAGGCTCCACAAATTACCACGGTGGTCACCGACGACCACCCAGCTAGCCAGCTGTGAGCGAG
>BRYF01000002.1:1710000-1712500 GCA_030159135.1 Actinidia polygama | reverse complement strand
TTCAAACGTAGTGAGACCAATGTGAATTGCTAAGAGATAGAGCTGGAAATTGGACTGGGCCTGGTGTGCCTGCTTGGAATTGGCACGAGTTGAGCCGATTCGATCCATTCGGGTATTAGGCCGACCTGTCAACACAGTCTTGGCCCGTTTGAACAGAAGCCAGGCCCACGAGTCCAACTCAGATTTTGGGCCAAGCTCGGCTTGCCCAACCAAACCAAATCTCAAAAAAAATATCAAATTGATTTGGGCGGAAGACCTAAAATGCATAGAAAATTCGAGCAAAGTCCAGCCTGGTTCACCCAAAAATAAATCAAAAATAAAAAAGTTTTTAAATAAAAAAAAATCGGGATAATTTGGGTCGGCTATGCTAAGCTTTCGAATTTGAAATTGGGCCAAGTCCTGTCCACCACTTGTGCGGAATGAATTCATTCTAAACCGAATTGGCCCAGATCCGTGATCAAACCGACTCGACCCGATTTGCACCTCTACTCAGAGACAAAAACAAAATTAAGATTAAAATCGTTACAATAAACACATAAACTTGATAAAAAAAAATAAATGTATACGGTAAAAGTTATACTAATACCCTAAAGTTTGACGCACAAAAGACAAACGGAAATCGCTTCATGGGTACGTTACTGCCTGGCACCATTTCCATGTGCACTTAACAATTCTCACGCCATTCCCAGTGTTCATGTCTTTTGTAATCGTCATGGTCTATCAACTTGGGGCAATTTCGTAAAGTAAACCAAAGAAAGGGTTCGGACAATAAAAAAACAATATTTTTTTAATTTTGTGTTTTTTCATTATTTATGTCTTTTTATTGTTTGATCAAAATTTTATAATTATCTAGTTTTGGGGAGAAATCTGAAAATGTGAAAATTATCTAATTTTTTAAATTAGATTAAAATTTTTACAGTTTAGATTACATTCGTCAAAAAAATTAAAAAAATATATAAAATCTGATGAAATAAAAAAAACCCCACTAAAAATGATAAACTAAGAGAACCAACGTAAAAAATTAGGTTAAAAAAGAGTAATGATTTTCGTGCTTTTTTTTTTATATGCAATATATTTCTTGTTCTTATTGTACATAATTTAAATACACGCCTAAATTACCTTTCAAAATAAGAAATAAATAAAAGTATAATAGTGTGGGGAGGGAAAGTTCTCATAATTGGCAAAAGTATTAGAAAATTTATTATAAATTTATATAATAAAAATAAAAAATAAAATTTCATTTGATAAAAAATTTACATGCAAAAATCAACAAAAAATTACAAACATTTCATATATATATATATATATATATATATATATATATATATATATATATATATATATATATATATATATATATATATATATATATAACGAGTGGGGGAATTGCCTCCACTGACTTTAAATAAAAAATTATCAAAATTATGTCTTATAAATAAATATTTTATTTTAAATAGCACTTAAATTCATGGCCTTTTTTATTATTAGAAAAAATATTGTGTATAACTCTATGTAAGATTTAATCTACTAAACAAATATTTTAGCTCTGCTCCCGTCTAACCGCACGAGATGGTATTTTTATTTTAAAAAACAATTATTTTATCCAACATGATGCCGCAAGAGATTTAAATGTCTAATTTTTTCGTCATGTACCCTATGATAACAAGCCCCCGTATTTGGAAACACGTGTACCCTTTCTATTGGACTTGCACACAATTAAGTGATATTCATGCTATGACTAGTGAAAATTAACCGACGAATTGATGCAGGTGGATTACATATTGGGAAACAAACCATCAAATATGTCATCTATGGTGGGATATGGCAAAAGTTTCCTAAAATGATTCATCACAGGGGATCTTCGCTACCTTCCATTTCCAAACACCCAAAGCACATCAATTGTGAAGGAGAAAGCCCATATTTTACAAGCAACAGATCAAACCTTAATTTACTGATAGGGGCTATTGTTGGAGGCCCCAATATCCACGACTCGTACGATGATTCTCGACCTAATTTTGTCCAATAACAACCGACCACGTACATAAACGCGCCACTTGTTGGCATTTTGGTACTTCAAGTCACATTTGGTATCATAGCATACGTTACAAAATGTTTAAGTCATAAGAGAAGTTTTGTACACCACCGAATCTAATTGATGAATCATATCAATCTATACGGACTTCAATCATGTAAACTCTATATAATTTTAATAGCCATATGATAAAATATGTCAATTTTTTCGCCTTTTAAATTATTATTTTTTTTATCATTTTAGGAATGCTTTATTAGTTATGATCTCTTATTTTCCTCCTGTCAATACCAATTCCAATGATTTTACTGTTTTGATTCGGAATTTGTTCAATTCTGGAGGGAAAGGGGAAGGAAAGTGCCGGAGTTCTTATCGACCTGTATCATCTATAATCTATTCGATGTACTTTTCCTCCTCGAATGAATTTTCTTTAATTAAACTAAATGAATTATATTATTTTATACTATCACT
>BRYF01000002.1:1670000-1672500 GCA_030159135.1 Actinidia polygama | reverse complement strand
CAGCCCATGGCCCAAGAGTTCAACCCATGGGAATGCCCAAATAGTCCAACAAGAGTTCAACCCAAGGGAAGGCCCAAATGGTCCAACAAGCCTAGATCATTCTAGACACTTCTAGGATGTTCTAGGTTGTTCTGGAACACTCTAGAATGGTGTGGAAGGATTTAGGAAAGATTGTACATACTAGATCATTCTAGAAGGGGATTTAGGACCATTGAATCAAATTGATCCTCACCGTCCATTGAGGAGGTGAACTTGTATAAGAAGGGGAGAACCCTCATTTGTAAATCATCCAAGTATTTTGAGAATATAGAGAAATATTCTCCAAACTCTCTCTCTCTAGATTTCCTTGTTGCTTTCTTACTTTCATAGCCTTCTCTTTCGGTGTTCTTAGGCTTACTTAACTTCTTTCGTGGGGAAAGTCATCTAAGGCCGCACGGGTCGAGGGGATCGAGATTCAAGCCCGTGACACTTTCCATGAATCAGACTACCAAAAACACGACGTGATACGCACGTCGGCACGAAACTTTTTATTAATGCAGTTTTTATGTCACGCCTCCCTGTTTGGAGTTGTGAGAAAACGATGGAAACGGCAAGAAATTGTTCGTGCTCGAATTGATGCTCCAAAAAATTGCAACTTAATTCAAAACTTTGCGACTTAGAGGTACGGCTGTCCACAGTGCTCTACATTGAGAATTCGAATGTTGAAATTTTCGTTTATTTCAATTTGTTTGTTTCGTATTTAATTTTCGTTAATGTATGAGACTTTCATTTAGCCGTTTCTCATTATTGTTATTGCAAATCTCTTTCCCCTCTTTATCTTTAGTTCCTACAGTTATACTGCTCTGGATTTAAAGTATATGTAGGAGATTGGGTTGATTTATACGAAATGTGTGAGGGTAAATGGTGAATGATTCGCACAAATTCCGTAGTGGATTTTGTTAGAAGCAATCCTAAAATTCTCCTTCGCTGTTTTGGAAAGCAATGCGAAAGAGAAAAGTGAAAAAAACTTGATTAAACCTTTATGTGGATTTGAAGTATTTTTAGGAGATTTGGTGGATTTATGTAAAATATTTGAGAATTATTATTGTGAATTAGTCAATGAATGAGAAGCAATAACAGAAACTGTAACTTCTTAAAAGTTTCCTTATTTTTGAAGGATTTGTGATTTGGAAGGTGGATTTAGGAAGTTAAGATAGTCTCAGAAGCCCCATGTTTTGTGGGTGAATTATGTAGAAACAATTTGATTTTCTACAGCCATAAAATTGTTGTGCCCAAAACGAGTTACCAGTCACACGCCAACATCAAATACCATACAAGACAAGATTTACGTGGTTCGGTCAACAATGCCTACGTCCACGGAGAGGAACAAATAATCCATTAATCACATAATGAATTACAATGAGTACAATAGGGAGGAGCTCATCTCCACTCACCTCTCAGCACTCTCTCATCTCTCACCATCTCTCTGTCTTGCTCTCACATCTACCTCTCTGTGTGCTTTCTGTGCTCTCACTAGCACCATAGCACTCCCCCCAAACACATACAACCCTCTCTGCTCTCTCACAGAGCAATTCCCCTAGCCCATCTCTGCACACAGCAAGCAACAAGCTGTGTGCCCACGGTAATCCCCCTCTGGACTACATCTTGCCACACCACTCTGATTTCTGCCTCTGGCAACCTCTGAATTTATAGCCGGAAGAGGAGATGATGAGCTCATGGCTGAGCTCATCCTTGCCCACAAATTGAGACTTCGGGAGGAGGAGGTGCAGCCTTCTTTGACACTGCTGCTCTGCAGCACAGCTGCTTCTCTCTCTGTCAACAAAGACAACCTTCACTTCTTTTCTTTTCTTCTTTTCTTTTCTCCTCTTCCCTTCTCTTATCTTCTTCGTCTCTGCCTAATATGAATGTGGTGACTATTCATATTGGGCTTGGGCTTGGGCTTGGACTATTGGGCTTGGGCCCAATAGTGTTTCACTATTCATCTGGGCTTTCATCTGGGCTTGACTCCATATTGGGCTGGATCCCAACAAAAATTATATTCAGCTAAAGGAACTTCAACAATGGTTGCCTATCCAAGGACTCTTTTGTTAATGTGCGGGATACCGATCTTTTTAATCCTAGCTTCGTTGCTTCTGGTTTCACAACTGGTTGGGTATACTGTTCGTGGGTACTTATACGACGTTGGTAATTCATGGGAATTTGATTCAATGGTTAGGAGCAATAAAGCAATTCATGATTCTTACAACTACGGCAACGAAGGTTTGAGCAAACTGGATGAAGACGGTAGAATTGATGATTCATCTGTAAAGTCAAACTTGTTCACATCAGGGGACAGTCAATCTAAAACCGTTGATGGCATCAAAGATGATCTCTCTGATTCACAACAAGAGGAAGAAATCGTGAGTTCACCCACCGGAAATTCTTCTTCTTCCAATGCTAAAACTTCTTCACTGGGTTTACCGAATAGTTCCGATATTATCCTGCCAGGACTGGCTCCGAC
>BRYF01000002.1:1562500-1565000 GCA_030159135.1 Actinidia polygama | reverse complement strand
GCCGGTCCGGAGATTGCTGTTGAGTCGGGCCTTAAAAAGCCCATTAAAATAATGGGCCATATATAGGAGTTATATTAGATTTGGGCCTGTGATGGATACGTCTAACTTCCACCTTAGTTATCTATTCCATTATCAATAAAAAGGAAACAACGACTTCCCATAAACACAAATTTGTAGTGGGCTCATAATTTTATATACAAAAAATATCTTTTTATAAAATTTAAATTTCTAAAACAATACAAATATAACTGTTGGTAACTGCTTTATAGTAACTGCCGTAAATTATTGCACACATTGTTTTTATATATATATATATATATATATATATATATATATAATGGATGCGTACCATAAAATTCTGTAAACCATATTTTTCTTAATTAATTATAATAATTTATAACTACCATCACATAATTTTGTAAGTAACACATTTAATACCACAAAATTTCGAAACGTAAATCACAAAAATACATAGCAAATCACACAACAAAATTACGTAACAAATGAAACCCAAAATTCATAACTAACCATAAAAACGCATAACCCTATTTTTTTTTACGGTACACACCCATTCATTACCAAACCACAAGAAATCGTAAGTAATACTATAAAAATACAAAATATTTCTATGGTACAGACATTGTATTTTCCAAATATATTATATAATTTCTTTATAATTTATATTCAAAATTATCTTATTTTAATCATACAATTTAAAATCTCTGTAACCGTTAGTATATTATGTCATCTATTGACCGACACGAACGTCAAAGTTTCAAACCCATTTCGAAACTGTCGATGTTAGACCTTCCCTCGTATAAATTCGTAGAAAATATTATCCAATTAACACTGTTTCGATTTGTAAGTTTTTTTGTTTTTGTGAATTTTTTTTAATATTTGATCAAAATTTTATATTTTCTCGATTTCTCTTCACAAGAGAAATCGGTCAATCTAAACATTTTATTCAAATTTGGAAAATCTTCCATTAAAGACAAGAAAAATAGCTAATTTGATAACTAAAAACAATTTTTTTATCTTAAATTTTTTTTAAAAAAATATATTTTCAGACTCTTATTATTAAGAGAAACTGAAAAAGTATACAATTTTGATCAAACAGTAAACAAAAATCAATAAAAAAAAATCAAAAGTCCAAACAGCTAAAAAATCACCAAAAAAAAAAAATCTAGACTAAACTGAGTTAAAGATGCATATAGCCGCGTGCAACAATATAATAATTCAACTATTATGGTTAAAATTTTTCTCATTAATCTAATTTGAGAAAAAAGTGACTTATTTTTATATGACAATGTCGATTTGGTGTGAGATTATTTGGTTTGGTAGGTTAAAATGACACAAAACATTTTAATTATCTTTATTTATTAGCTCTCTAATATTAGAAAATGATCGGATAGTTAAATGGGTCTTCCCTAATATTATAAAAATAGCAATAACCCGTGGTATAGTGCCTTAAAAAGTAGTAACACATTTTTTTAATAAATAAGTAATAATATAATTTAGTTGACAGTAATTATAAAAGAAAATAATAAAAGAATAGAAAAACATAACTGAAAGTACTCTTTTATTTTCTTTCAACTTCTAAATTATATATAGATATTCAAATATTTAAAGTAAATGTCATCGATTCTTAAGTTACTAATAATTTTCTCTCTCACACACGCAATTTATCGCAATTTATCTAAGATACCTATAAATGTGAGTTACTTGATATTCACATAAGCAGAGGCGGAGCCACGGCAAAGGCTCCCTTGGGCTTTAGCCAAGGGAGCCCAGTCCATCTCAGCCCATTTCAGTCAATCCCAACCTATTTCAGCCAATCTCAGTCCAGCCCAGCCTAGAATCTTGGCTCCGCCCTTGCACATAAGATTGTTTATGAACAATATCTTTTGTATAATATATAAACTATATAAGTTAGTAAACAAACTTTTACTTCTCTCTCTCTCTCTAAAAGGTAGCCGCTCTCCCACCCAAAGGGAAGGAGAAACATATAGAACATGAACCACAAAAAATTGATAGGTTATGATTCTCTATTCTCCTAGTCAGCAATTCACATTATAACTTCAAATTCATACCCTCCTCAAACCACACCACTATGCCTAAAATCTTGACCAATATGATATAGTCCCATCCAACTTGGCATCCATTTGATGGTTCACTTCCAATGGGGTGGTTAAACATGTCATATAGGAATTAGTGGAAAAAGTCACAAGGAGAAGTGACACATGTTTCAACTATTTCAAAATTTAGCCAAATTAGAATTTATCTTTCCGAATTTATGAAATAATCCCAAAACTTTATAAGCAATTAGTGGTTTAATATGGTATCAGAGTTCCAATTTTAAGAGTTCTTGGGTTGAAATAGGGTGCTATAAAGAGAAAATTGGACCAAGAAAAATTAGAATGAAGTTCTAATATATCGACTCAGAAATAGTGAGATTGGGGTAGGTGTTGTGCCTTAAGTTGTATTGTTCACAGCAGTAGAA
>BRYF01000002.1:1532500-1540000 GCA_030159135.1 Actinidia polygama | reverse complement strand
ACGCTCGGTTGTCATGTATATTATGATCGAAAAAGTTAATGTTACAGGAATGTGTATGTCATAAATAGTAAAAAATAGTGAGTAACGCAGTTAAATGTTGCGATCTTTTATAGTAAAGAAAAGTTGTAAAAAAAGTCATAAATAGTAAAAAATAGTGAGTAACGCATCATTATGTTAAATGTTGCGATCTTTTATAGTAAAAAAAAGTTGACTTTTTTTAGTACGAGCAATTTTAGTGAATTATATATAAATGCACCATATAAATTGCTTTTAAGGGTGTGTATTATAGCCAGATTAAGAAATATGTGGATTTGAACTTGAGTCCTAAGATTTTCAACACTAGGTCTTTGCCATCAAACCAACTCACTTGGTTGGGAAAAAAATGTGGTTTTCCTTAGGATGTCTATTTGAATAATTTATCATTACATTTTGTTTTTATCATTTTGATTTACTATCTGATATGAAAAAATAATTTATAATCGTCAGATAAAATTGAATCATTTGTTATACTCATTTTATTAGTGTTTGTGAATTTACCACATCAAATAATAAATAAAAAATTAATAAAAACAACTAGTAAATATAACATTGTTCATTTTAAAAACACCATGTAAATAATAATGAATATCACCTCACGGATATGTGGGGTTCATTTCTCTCTTTTGGAAAGATGATGCAAGTACAATTCTCAGCATAATTCAGTGTGATTATGTTGAATTTGTATCGAGATGATGTGCACTTAAATTTTCTCTATAACAGATCACTAATAGCTTAGTATCCTTATTACAACAACTTTCGCTAATCCATTACCACCTTGCAGCAGTCCCGGCTCTGAGATTTTTGGAGTTCTAAGCAAAAAATTAATTTGGGCCATTTATTTTTAAAGAAACGCTACAATTGCAAAAAATATCAATCGTCCCAAACAAAAGATCTTAACAACAAATTCATGCAAAATCAAACAAAACATACATAGAAAGATAAAATTCAATCAATGAAATTATGTTTGTACCTCTCTCTCTCTCTCTACACAGCAGAAACACTTCAATTTTTCCAATTCGCCTTCAAAATCTCTCGCAGAAATGCCTCAAATTCCACTAAAATTCGCAGCAACGATCGTCGAATGTTACCAAAAGTTTGAAACCAAGATCAGATTGAACAGAATTTAAAAAAAAATCACGAAAGAATTCAATCCGAATAGCTCTTTTTTTTTTAATTTCACAGCTAATGCAGCCGCAAAAGCCTTAATTCATTGTATTAAGTTAGTTGGGGCTCTTTAGACTAAATAATTTAGTATTTTTGGGCTTTTGAGGCCCCCTATTTTTGGGCTTTTGGGGAGGACCCAAGCCATTGCTTGGTTGGCTTGGCCCAAGGGTCGGTACTGCCTTGCAGTTCAAGGATTTTGAATGATTTGATTTGAAGTTTCACTCATCTTACATAATAAGTGATTAGAAGTTTTGAATAATTTATAAGTTTAACTCTGCTACCGTTCTTAATAAAAAATGATTAGAATCTGTGCAAATAAGTGATTTTTGACTTATAATTTACCTCAAATCTAGGCTGACATGAATGCTCTAAGGACGACAAGTTTTTTTAAAATATATAAATTGAATTTTGTATTAAAATTGACCCATTCTAGACCCAAACCCATGCTTAACTTAATTATTCAAATCATTCATCTTGTAAAACTCATAGAAATAATTATTGACACAAAATATAAAATTGATCGGAAAACAATAGCATTTTTTTAACCATACCGTCCAAATAAATGTTATGTGATTGTGTGACTACTAATATTCCACCAATCTAAATTTTTACATAAATACACACATAAGTGAGTCCTACAAGATAAAGAGTTCGGATCATCAAGATGGTCATGGATTGGACTCACAACAGACAACTTTACCGTTAAATTTCATATATTAACTTTAGAAAAAAAATGTAGTTCTTTTATAAAAATGACTCACATTAAATAGAATTTTTGTACAAGAAATTCTATTCAGATTAACGTGACAGCGTTTTTTTTGAAATATAAATTCTAGTGATAAACTTTGGTTTGGAAATAAATGAATCATGACCAATCATATCATTCTTTTAAAAAATTATGTTTTATTTGTATATTACAACCCTAGTTTTTAAGAACAGGTAAACCTCTCCTCTACAAACTTTTATATTGTCATGTTGCCTAATCACTCATCTATGCACTAATTTAAGTCTATGGACCATTTCATTTATTCAATTTTATACACTTTTGCATGGTGGGTGATCAACCAAATTAGGAGATCTAATTTTATATATACAGCATCAAATCTATGTTAGACCTTTCCTAAAATGTCATTCTTGGTAATCTTATGATCACCAATTGACTAAACAGCTTTAATGACCACTATCTATTCCTTATTTTCCACCACAATGAAGAAATTAATTACATTTCTTTTTGTCATTAGACTTTTGTGGTGAGGACTTGTTATATATTAATTCTATATAGTCGGTAAAGTTAGTCCAACCACATGATGAGTTGCATAGACTCTATTTTTGGAAATATTGTCTTCGTAGTAAGTATGAAAAAAAAGCCCAAAAATTAGTAATTGGGCCCACGGGCACAGTGTAAAAAAAAAATCACCGTAGGCGTACTCGTTAGAGTTTTTACAATTTAAAAAACAGATAAAATAGAAACGTCAAATAAAAGATACATTGCATGCATTTACGAAGAGATACATTACTACAAAATTAAGAACAAATTAAAAACTACAATGATTTTGAAAAGTTTTGCTAGTTTGAGAGAAATGAAGAGAAAAGAAAGAGGTATTTTAATTTTTTTTGGTGTGAATCCCATTAAAAAATAATATAATTGGTAAAAAATATGCTCAGATTTAGAGTTTTTTATCCGTTGAATAATAACCTATGTGAATTCTACCGCTTTGAGAAGAAGGAAGTGATAATTTTCGGAGTAAAAAAATAATTTCAACTGAAATTTCATTCGTTGAATTAACTCAAATGAATTTCAACCGTAGATAACGAGAAATAAGTTTGAGATTCCAAGTGAGTTATAATTTATAGTATAGATTGGCATAAAAATTCAAACCTCGACATATGATTAAGACTGGAAAAAAAACAAAAGACATGACGGCTATTGGTCGAGTTGGAGGTGTTTACAATTAGCCGCCCAATCTGTACATCATTTTCCCTCTCTTTTTATTTTTCTAAATTGTTGAGTTAGCATTTGTCATTTTCTAAATTACTTTGTTGGTTGCTCACCTTGGCCGTGGGGCATTTCATAAAAATATTCAAAAAAGATGTATTACGATGTAAATATCAAATTGGAACCGGGGATGCTGCAGTGAGGGGCTCCCCGCAGGGTTGCGGGGAGCCAAAACGACGTCGTTTGGCGCGCAAGCAATCCGAAACGACATCGTTCTAATTAAAAAAATTTAGCCCAAAACGACGTCGTTTTGGATCTATACATTTTTTTGGGTAAAACGATGTCGTTTTGGGCTGGGCGCGCGCCAAAACGACGTCGTTTCGGTGCCCTGCACGCGCCCCGCAAGGAAGCCGCACTGCAGCATCCCCGGTTCCTATCAAATTGGTGTAACGTGGACCACACGCATAGTGAATGCGTTTAGTGTAAGCAGTATTCATTTCGAGCCCATCTACCAATATAACACTAGCATTCCCAAACCACTACTTTAATACATACCATAATCCAGAGCATTCGAATCAGCTTCCAAACTCAATATGCCAAAGCCGAAAAAAAAAAAAAAAAAGAAAAACTAGTACCAAATACTATAAAAACGTTGGTCTTAAGTCTATATATTCCCAGAATTAATTAAAGAAAAGTACTGAGAAAATAATATATTATGCCCGATCCATTGTAATACCCAGAACCGAATTTGATTTAGAGTTTTGATTTTTACACTCATTTTTTTATATTTTGTCTCTATTAGGTAAAATTATAAAAATGTTCTTCTCTTTTATATTGACTTTTGAGGATTATAAAAATGTTCTTCTCTTTTATATTGACTTTTGAGGATACTTTTATAATTTTACCTAATAAAAATAAAATTTAAAGTGTAGAAATCAAAACTCTTGATCTATTGATTATCTATTTTCGATAGTTTAATTCTGAGTATTTAAAATAACTTTTCATATACTAAAAATATTGTATTATATATATTGGTAATTTGGCATGCTATTAAATAGTCATCGATAACTCCATAGATAATCTCCACCTGAACTCTCCGCCGAGTCATCCTCACACGGAGGCGACTTCATCCGCGGCGGGCTGAGCAGCATTCCCTCGGCCATGTCCACCAGCATATTCGGCATATGGAAAATTGCCTCCTCGTCAATGAACTCTTCGCACGACGTCGTTTCACCCTCCCCCTTCTCCGCCTGCCCCTGTTTGGAGCTCTCCTCGGCCGCTCCGGGCGGCGGCTGACGGGCGGCAACGGCGGCGGCGGCGCGTACGTCGCACGCGGCGGAGGAGGCCGGCACGGGATACGAGAGGATGGAGTCCGGGAAATTCAGGGCGGCGTCGGGGCCCTTCAGGGCCAGCGCGGCCACGTCGTAGGCGGCGGCGGCGGCCTCCGGTGTCGTGTGGGTCCCGAGCCATATCCGCGTCGCCTTCCCCGGTTCGCGAATCTCCGACACCCACTTCCGGCTCCGGCTCCGGACTCCCCGGAAACTTCGGTTCCTCCCGGAAGCTCCGCCGCCCCTCAGCGGCGGAGAAGCGGCGGTTGTCGGCGATTGGGTGTGTTTGGGTGATGATTCTTCACAAGGTACTGTGAAAGGAAATATACTGGGTGCGCTCAAGGGGTCACTATTTATTCCCAAGGGAGATATGTTGGGTCCGTTTGGGGGTAGTTGGTCCTCCGGGCACGCGATAGAGAGAGACGGCCTCGAAGGGTCAGAATCTGATGTTAATTTGGGAACGTTTGGGGGCACGTTAGCCATTGGGTGGTTTTGGGGATGGGTGATTCGTGGTTTTTTATGGGTTTTTTTTATGGAAATGGGTCAAGCGGGGGCAATTCCCAAACCCTTCGATGTCCATGGTCTGAATTGATCCGGTTCTATAAGAA
This sequence comes from Actinidia polygama, assembly GCA_030159135.1. Classification (NCBI taxonomy): domain Eukaryota; kingdom Viridiplantae; phylum Streptophyta; class Magnoliopsida; order Ericales; family Actinidiaceae; genus Actinidia; species Actinidia polygama. The sequence goes on along the minus strand of BRYF01000002.1, from coordinate 1,534,925 downwards.
TTTTGTAACCAATTTATTTTTAACAATTTTTAAAAAATGAGAATAAGAATCTAACCATTACAATTTCAAATTTTTTTACGAAATATAAAATTGCAAATAAAGTTGTTCATTTAAATAACCCATAACTTCATTAATACTTCAAGTCGTGAATTAAAATTAGTACAAAATAGTTCATAAATTAACTCGTCAAATGATATTATATCAACTAGCTCTAATATAGCAATTAACAACTCATAAAAGTCTATAATTCATAATGAATAATAACAAAAACAAAGAAATAAATGAATAATTCAAAAATAATTCATAATGGATAACAAAAAAAATTAACTGAAAAAATATTGGATAGAACAAGAAGGTGGAAGGATTTTGATGAAAAGATGATGGAGTAATCTCAATATTCATGGGAATTGAAAATATTTTTGTTGAAAAAAATCAAAGTAATCATGCACAAGTGTGAATTACAACTGTTAGGTGTTAGGTTCCAGATAAATATGTGTGCATGTGTGTATATATATATATAATCGGTTCCGGTTTGGTTCAAACTACGGTTTGAAAAAAAAGGTAATCGAACCAAATTTATCGGTTCTTAACTTTTAAAAATCAGAACATAACCATTAAACTATAGAACCAATCCAAAATGCATGGTTCAGTCCGGTTCATCGATTTTTGTATTTTTTTGGACACTCCTACTTGTGGGGGCATTTTTGGTATTTACTCCGCAAGAATAGGAACAGATGGGAATGGCGTGAAAGGGTGGGGCACAAGATTTGGGCTCCAGTGCAAGTCAGTAGGGGTGCACAAAAGATCTGAAAGAACTGAGAATATAATTAATCCGACTTTATTGGTTCGGTTTGGTTCGATTACCATGCCTATAGTTCAGTTTTGGATCTGAAAATTATAGACTCAAATAATTCGGTTCGATTCTCGGGTCTATAATACTTTTTTATCCAGAACCGAATTGAACAATAAATTGAAGTCTAGACCCGATTATATAGTAATACAATGCACTCATTATACACTATTATTGTTCATAGTGACTTATTTTGAGAAAAAATTGAACCGAAGAACTGAACCGATCTCACTCGAGTTGTTTGGCTCGATTTCTTTGGACGATTAATTCGATTTTGGGTCCAAAATTAAAAAAACGATTAAGATTAATTCAATTTTAGGTCTCTTATAGAACCGAACCGAAATGACTCCACCCATGTACACCCCCTACAAGCGACCAATTGGCTGTTCCCTGTCACGTCATCCGTCTTGTCCTTCCATTACTTAACTAGTAGTCTAGTTAGTGCCCAACTAACTTCCCTTTCTTAAAGAGCATGTGCGAAAATGAGAGCAATGATATAGAAACAAATGTATGCTTTTTTAAAAAATTATTTAAATATCATTATATATTTATATATATATATATATATATATTATATGTTTTAATTATAAGAAGGACCATTTAAGTAATTTTATTTAATAATGAAAAAAGCATGAGTGCAATTAGAGAAAAGATGAGTATAAAAATCATTACTTGTAATATATAAAAGTTTTATCCATAATAATGTGATTTAGCTGTGAAGTTACAATGATTAAGCAGATTTGATTGTCGCTTGTGGCCTACTGTTGATGTTATGGCTTCCAGTTGCTTGATTAAAGGCATATTGATATTGAAAATGAGAAGAGCCAAATCGAGAATGGAATATTTTAATCTCTTAAATAATCACGTGCTTAATTGCAACATCAATTTAATGAATAATTACAGAAATAAAAGAGAAACACCATGATCATAGAATTTGGATAAAGAAAATTTATTAGAATTTAAGATGAATCGTTAGATTTCACTAATTAAATCTGAACCATTCATCTTGAAATCTGAATTTTTTATGTATCTAAGTTCTAAGACCATAGCAATGCTCAAAATAAAAAGGTGCGAAACTAAATTGTAAAAGGGGACAACCTTAAAAAAAATCTTAAAATTTAGGCAAATAAAGTGAAAGAAAAAATCAACAATATTTTGGTATTTTTTTTTTAAAATACCCAAATATTATGAGATATTAAAAAAAATGATAAATAAACCGAGTATAATAATTATTCAACCTTCGTGAAGTACTAGATAATTTTTCAAATCGACTGTAATCAACTCGGTCCACTTCTTTTGTAGGGAAAGGATAGGATAGACATCCATCCATTGACTAACCTCTAAGGGTTGTTTGACTGCCGGATAATATCAGGGAATAAGTTTTAAAGGAAAGATAACTTTGGGAAGGGAATAACTTTTAATTTTATTTTGATACTTTATAGAATGAATGGATAAGAGTGGGGATAAAGAAAAAAATATATAGAGAGAAACAAAATATAAAATATCTAATTATTAAAAATATATATATACATACATAAATATCTAATATAAAGATATTCATACATAATATATATA
>BRYF01000002.1:1497500-1500000 GCA_030159135.1 Actinidia polygama | reverse complement strand
ACGATACGATCCAAATGGTTCACGTTGTAGGGTTTATTGAGCTCATCATTTATGTAAAAAAAAAAATCAGGTTGATCAAATATCGTTTACCATGCCATTAAATACCATTTGTCTTGCAGTTTATTCTTGAATGTGAGTTGATTTGTGGCTATTAGTCGACCAATCAACTTTATTTTTTGTATGAATAATTAATTCGCACAAGGTAAAGGCACAAAACCCACCTAAACTCTTCAATAGCACACCTTCCTTTCTCAACCAATACGAAAGTGCATAATGGATGGTGGTGATTTGTTGTCAATTAGTGTGGGATCAAAGGATGATGTTGATCATTCAATAACCTTTTAATCCATCCAGAATGGCACGGGTCCAAATTTGGAAATAATCAGTGGTCCGTTACATTTGGGCTTCGTTTGGTTTGCTGAAATTAAAATGTTATTGACTAGGAGGAAATGAAGACAATAATCAACTTGGAATGGAACGTTATATGAATAATCTATATCATATTCCGAGATTTGGTTAGACATATGTATCACTTACAGTAATGGAACCCCAGTCTAATATTTGGTGGTGGGCGGCTGAGGTGGTGGTTGGTGTTGGTGGATAGGTACTTAGGTTGTAAAAGTGATAAGAGTAGTGACATTTTAGTCTCTAACGAAAACGATAGACGAGAATGGAATCGTTATTCTTTCCATAAATTAGAGAATTATTATCTATTTAAAAAATGGTAATTCTACTGGAATGTTCATTTCAGTATTCTTAGCGAATCAAAAGTTAGAATAAACATTTGTATAAAATTTTCATTCGATTCCAACCAACAAAATAGAGCTTTGGTGTAATGCAAAGCCAACCTAGTTAACGTACTCTCGTGATCATGTGATCAAGTCCCTTGATATAAGAGAGGATAATTACTAAACAATCCGTTTCATTAGATTCTATTTGTTCTGATATCATTAGCCTCTAGATTTGTCCAGTCTTCTCTCGCAATGTCGAGAAACTGGATTGTTTTTTTTTCTCTTGTTTTTTTGGGCCTATCGAAATAGGCATGTTGGGTGTTTTGTGGAAAGATGCTTTTGCACTTGGCTTTAGAAACCAAAACAAAGCACTTCCAAAATCAAAGTTTCTTACAGAGTGGGGGAAGAATGGAAATGTCCCATGATCAACAGGCACTCCATGTTCTTTAAAGGAAAATTTTAAAAAAATAATAATAATAAACTAAACAATTGACCAAATATTTCAGACACATGAATTTTAAAAAATTTTAATTAGACACGAGTACTTTTAAGTCAGTTAATAATTAGTTCCTTGACATTAAAATTTGTCAAATCCTAGAGGGAACATGTTGGCGTTGGGTTGGCCATCCACCAATATTTTTGGAGGAAAAACACCCGTCAAAATAGTTTTCCGCCCAATATAATAGCCGGGGCCAGTGGATTTGTAGTAACAATAAAAAATTGAGTGAGAGGAAACAACCATATGCAGCGGAGGGAGATCAAGGTTGTAAGGGGACAAAATATACACGGACAGAATTTGGCCATGCTAGGGTAAAAACTTTCACCGGGCTATCGCTATGGAGCAAGCCAGAGGTTACTCATGCCGGAGCTCAATGCAGATGATACAACGAACAAGTCACCGTCCGAGCTAAAGACGTGGCTGCTGCTGAGCTAACGCTAATTGACAAGCTCGAGACAAGGTCCATGGATGAAGTTCGGACGAGGGACAATGGCAGGCGACGTTCCCAATGAATGACATGGGACAGAAGGTGTCCTACATGGCAATGTCCCTTCCAACGACCTCACATCCGAATGGAGACGTTGGACGAATGATGGCGGGCTACTAGCCAGGTCGTAGGGGCATGACTAAGTCAGCCGGCTATTCACTGACACAGCAAACGGCGTGCATGACTGCCCGACAAGGTGCAGTCTGTCACTGTGACAAGATAGCTAGAGCGGTGCACCACGTGCCGAGCTGAACTATAACGGGAGACTTTTGTTCTAGGAGAGGGACGCAAGAAAGGGAAAAGAGGACTGATACACATTTTCTACCTCTAGATATATACACGATTTTCGATCATCTGACTTGACTGTCGGAGAGACATTTTTCAAAAATAGCTCCGGCGGCTGACCTCATTGCTTTTGTGTTGCAACTAGGATACATACGGACAAACGTTCGGAGTCGGCTTATAGCCTCAACTTTGAACTAACGCATGTGTCTATCTTAGATTTCCTCATCCCTCATCTCTCTCAAGAACCTTACGAAGCTGTATGGAAGAAAATCTCTGTATTTGTTGCGAAAATACTCGAGTGAGATTCGCACCTCGTGGACCAATGTCAATCCAGGACGAAAGTTTATGATTTGCCCGGACAATGAATACAAAGGTCTGTGCAGATTATTCTAGGTCTGTTAAAGAGGGTCAATGAGATGGAGGTTGAGTTTAACCTTTTAATAAATAATAATAATAATATTTTAAAATAAAAAATAATCTCAATAAAAGCAATCCCAA
>BRYF01000002.1:1447500-1450000 GCA_030159135.1 Actinidia polygama | reverse complement strand
TCTGTGGGCTGGACTCTTTTTACCGACCCGAAGTATTGCCCGAATATCCGGGTCCGGTCCCCCGACCCTAAGTGGGTATTTTACAACCAAATAGTGAAAATACTTTTATGGTCCCTAAAGTATATGATCGTTGTTAATTTGACCCAATTTTAAACTTTTGCCAAAATTGCTAACGATTTTTTTACAAAATACACATATTTTAGGGATCGTAATTGTATTTTACCCTAGCAACAAATCATAATTAGAAAGAGCCCCAGTGAGGGAAAGATTCCACGCAAATGTACAAGAAAGGAGCCATTGCATGTGAAAAAAGGAATTATTACAGTATGGTCCTTGACAGAGGAGTTAAACTTATTTAAATTCTTAAGTGTTTAGTTTCTTTAAAAAAAAAAAAAATTTATCCTTATTTATAGGGAAAATTAATTAACGATGAGCGTCATAGTGACGATGATGATGCCAGTGCTACCGCCATCATTCGTGAAGATGGTGACGGCGACGAGATCTTCGACGGTAAAGACGACATCAACAACCAGAGAAAAAAAATCATGAATGTATTTTTTATTATTATTATTCCAATCAATTCTCAAAAGATTCTTGAAATAAAAAGCGGAAAAAATCTTATTATTTCAATAAATTCTCATATTGTGTGTACTCACTATGTGTAACTCGTAAATTAATTAAATTTATTATTCTACAAAATAGTATTAAAAAAGAATGATATGTTTAGCATTTTATACAATTTTTTTATGAAAGATATAAATTACAATATAGAGCAATGGTAAATTATTGGAGGATTATATGTTTAATTAAAAAACATAGTGTACATAAAATAAGTTTTTTATTCATAATACATTACATTTAGTTAAAAAATAGAGTGAGAAATTTATCATTCAAGATAGTTCAGTCCAAAGGACCTAGATAAAAAATTTAAATAAGTCCAGATTTATTTGAATAAAAGTCCAACCCACATGACTTAAATCTCAAAGCCCTCAAATATATCCACTTCCCCTATAGTTTCTAAAATTTTACTGATGTCCTTTATTTTTAAAACTATTGTCAAGATTCTCCTATTAGCCTAATTTTTGTGCAAAATTAACAAAATTGCCCTTATATTTAAGGCTTTTATTTTTTCCCCTCAAAACACCAATTAAATGAAAATAAGAATTTCCTTTTTTATTTATCAAAATACCATTTAAAAGAGAGAGGTTAGTGTAATTTCAAAAACTATAAGAGAGGTGACTAAATTTATCAGAAACCTCAGGGGATGTCAATTCAAAAAAAGTTATTTTCACTGGAAATTTTATTTGTTTATTTATTTTTTGCTTTTTACTAAGTTCTTGGTTTTGGGATTTCACTGTAATTGAAAAATCATGTTAAACGCTTAAGAAAAAAAATTTAAATTTAAAATTTTCAATTACTACCATCATTTTATGTTATCTTTGAGGGTAATCTATTAAATAAAATCCGTGGTTTTTATTAAGGATTTAAATACAGAATCTTTGTTCATTATAGTCTTTATATCAAGAATTTAAGAAGGGATTTGTAAAGAGAAAAGGAAAATAAAAAAGAATTAAATCGTTTGATCCATTAATTTTTTTTATCTACCAAATAATTAATCCAAACACAACCCGAGTGTTTGGTTTTGCATTGAGGATTCAAATTTTGAATTTTTGGTTGATAAAATCTTTTGTTACTATAAAATCACATTAGAATGAAGATAAATTTCCTGGAAAAGCTAAACATAGATTAAAAATCTAATAAGGAACATGCCTATTTTGGGGAGATTTTTCATAACCGTTGAGTTATTCGTGTTAGATTGCATACATTTTTTGGAAATATAATAGTTCAGACTCCAGATTCTGAGCAAACAGAGATTTGGTGTGGTGCTGGTTTTACCTAATAAATTGGTGGGGTTAGTCAGAAAACCAATCTCATCCCCACCATAAATCTTTGTTTGGATGGTAACTTTAAATTCACTTGGCGTTTTATGATTTGTCAGTAAGCTTGTCGGAATGTATCAGGACTGGTAATTGAAAAAGCATTATGTTGGAAAACTGTTATTCAAAACATAGTTTTTGGCCAACTCCGAGCCAAAACAAATGTGGGACTCACGAGAAACTGTTTTTGAAATTTGAAAGCGTTTTGCATGAACAGAAACTGTTTTCAAACTCAGAAACAGCTTAAAAAACAAAATAGTTTCTAATTTTAAAAACAGTTTCTGTTGGGTGATGAATGTGGTTCCTGATGAGGTTGAGATCAACACCCTCGGAGTTGTTTATGAATGCGGATTGATCGGAACATATCAGGACTGGTAATTTGGAAAAACATGCTCTTGGAAAACGGTTCATTTAAAAATGGGTTTTGGTCAACTTTGAACCAAAATAAACGTGGGGCTCACAAGAAATTGTTTATAAAACTAGAAAGTTTCTAATTTTATAAACATTTTTATTTGTTGTGTTTTCACAAAGTAGACTGCGTATTTCTAACACACACAACTTTA
>BRYF01000002.1:1375000-1377500 GCA_030159135.1 Actinidia polygama | reverse complement strand
CGTCCACTAAAGATGAGAAAAGATAAAAACCAAAACATTTAAAAAAAAAAAAAAAAAGCTTAACCCAAACTGGACCTCAATAAAAATTCAACGAGGTGACTATGATTTGATCCATTCATTTTTAAGGTAATGGTGTGTCAACTCCATAGTTAACGGAATGGAGAGGATTTAAATCCCATTCAGGTAAGTTTATTTTTGTGATTTTTGTCTAAAATAACTTAGTTTTTTATATTGTTTGGATTAAGTTTTTTTGTTGAAGGGTCAAGTTATTTTATTTACTTTTTAGAAAAAATCAAGACATTGTTACTCAAAACATACATGTTGTTTTTTGTCCGACTTTTCATTTTTAATTCAAAAGTAAAAAATAAAATAAAATTTAACTACCTCAAACCGGGGTGGGGGTTACTTAAGTACACTATAAACTTATTATTTTATCAAATAAATTATTTGAGAATTAATAGTCACATAATCAAATTATATTTGTTTTATGATTTTATCTTGTCAATCTCAAAAATCCCTAAAGTCTGTCCTTATTATCGCATGCTTCGTTGTTGTTTCCAAGTTCTCTTTAAATATCTCTTTTCCTTGTGGGATTATCTAGTTGAGTATTTAATGTATTATTTATTTTATTATATTTATTTGCATAATAAAAAATAAAAAAGAATTAGAAGAAAAACATAAGATTATTTATTTTAAGGCTAGAAACATTTCATAAATTATCGAATAAATTACTCTATACTCATTCACGTTAGATGTTGGTCCTACAATATCTAAAACATTTCATAAATTATCGAATAAATTACTCTATACTCACTCACGTTAGATGTTGGTCCCACAATATCTAAATATTTGACTTTCTATATCATAACCATAGTTAGCTATGCACATATCCAAACATTAAGGATGCCATAAAGAACATGCCTATTTGATTATCACCATGAGAGAGAGAGAGAGAGAGAGAGATTATTTGGAAATCAGTTGCATCACTAGGCTCTGGAATGGGAGCACAATGGCAGGTATCAACCAGTCAGAGAGAGAGAGAGAGAGAGAGAGAGATTATTTGTAAATCAGTTGCATCAATAGGTCTCTGGAATGGGAACACAATGGCAGGTATCAGCCAGCTAGGGAGAGAGATTATTTGGAAGGGAAAGGTTACAGTCACCAAAAATGGTACTAATGGCACCAAAACGACGACGCTTTGACACCAAAACACAAACATTTGTTCCACTGATGGGATATTATTTTTTTGTTTTTTGTATTTTGACACCAAAATAACGTCATTTTGATACCATCGATAACATTTTCGGTAACTGTAGCTTTTCCCTATGGGAAATCAGATGCATCAGTAGGTCTTTGGAATGGGAACACAATGGCAGGTATCAACAAGTTGGAGAGAGAGAGAGAGAGAGAGTATTTGGAAATCAGGTGCATCAGTTGGTCTCTGGAATGGGAAGACAATGGCAGGTATCAACCAGCTAGATTTCAAAGTAAGGCCATAATTTTTTGGCCTGGTTGGTGACATAATACAAGGACTGTCATTAGTGGTCCTAGGATTAGTAGAATGCCTCTGAATGTGACGCCTAACACATTTCATTAACCTAATTACTTATATAATCACAGTCAATAACTAAAAGTTCACAAATTATACTAATTATTCACCAACAATGGTTTATTCTCCAAAAAAAATAAGCAGGATACAACAAATATTCCCTTTAAATTCCAAAGGTCAGCTGCCCATAACCGCATACATGTATCTATAATATAAATCATCACTCATTTTAAATTCAAAAACTATCTCCCACTATATACGGATGAAATCCATTTCAATTAATCACATGACTAAGATTTCACCTGAGATTATTTTTCCCCCAAAAAACTATCATTTTTTTTCTTTTCAAAGGTGTGGGTCACATATAAGTTGTGATCCAATAGCCAAAAAACTTTTAAGACTAGACATATATTTTACTCATTAGATCATTTTTTTAGTGTGACTTACAAAAAAAAATTTTAAAACACACATTTTTTTCTCTCTCATTTTTTATTTTTTTGTTATTTAATATTTTTTTTAATTTAATCAAACTTTTATATTATTTTAGTTATTTTTACGATAAGAGTTTAAAAATATAAAAAATAATAATTTAGAGATAATTTTTTTTAATGATTATTCTCTTAAATTAGATAATTTTTTATATTTTTAGACTCTTTCTCTAATCAATACGTCTAAAAGGTGGTCTTTTTTTTTGGCATAATGTCCGTGAGCACGGACAATTACTAGTTATGTATATCATCTCTCTCTAGACATTGACAGTTCTATGTTTGTTTCTATCTCTTGAATTACCTGTCTGCTGAAATGGTTTGTGATCTATTGGAAAAGCAAGATGAAGACCATAGGCTCAAAAGTTACATTCTCAAGTATGGCCATGGCTGCTGGAGCTCTCTCCCCATAAGTGCAGGTAAGCTTATTTTAAAAAAGCATTTTTGATAGCTTATTTAAGTTAAC
>BRYF01000002.1:1327500-1332500 GCA_030159135.1 Actinidia polygama | reverse complement strand
TTCTTTATACTAAGGTTAAAAATAAACAGACATCTCTATTTAATGCTAAATGAGTATTCTTGTCTTTTTTGGCTTTGTTTATTTGGAATAGAAAGAGATATTATCATTATCCGAGGCTGCCCTCTGCATTGTCTGCAAGTAGGCCAAAATAAAAATTGCGGAATGACTTTGTCTTACTAAATAGAGTGTTAAAATATTTTTTCTTTTGATGAGTAATAGTTTTCCTAAAATAAATTAGAATCGGACAAAGTAGATGATTAAAGCTTCATTGCACCGGTTGTTAGAACAGTGAGCCCCCACTTGTACCTTCTGGTGAGCCTAAAACTGTGACAGATTTTACAGGTTAAGTTATTAAATATTTCTTGTTTAGGTTTTTGATCTATATATTACTAAGAGGGAAACGACTAATAGCTGCTCATTTTGACCAGAGATGCCTATGGGAGATAAAAGTCATGAATAAAAAGGGATGTATTTGAACTATAAGCTTCTTCTTCTATGCTTGATGTTAATTTAGTTGCTGGGTAAAAGATGCTATGTCTTGTAGATTGTCAGATCTTGGTCCATTGTGAAGTAGATAAAAAAAAGGAAAAAAAAGACAACCTAATTTATCAAAATTGACTCATTATAATTTCTGATCACATGTACTGTAGCTTTTTTTGCTAGAGTTATTCTCTCGTAGAAATTATCACATTCGTTCACCTCTATCATATGATTCATATCTTGATGGTTTTCATTATCAGCACACATCATCATTTCGATGGCTTTAATTAAATAATAAAAAAGACAACCTTAATTTATCAAAATAAGATAAATTGAAGTAGATACAAACCTTGGATACAAAAATTTTAAAATGGTCAAAATTGCATGGATTGACTATGCAATATGAAATCAGCTTTAGACATTGTAGAAATGTAAGGGCTTACGACCATTTTTCACAATTTCTTTCTACTGTCTTATAGTAAAATAGCTTCAGTTTTGGCCTTTTTTATGACTTTCTTATAAGTCCTAACATAAATAGACAAAAGTAATGAGTTTGTAATCCCACATTGAGAACAAACACATCACAAATGAGCATACATCTAAGAGTATAAAAATCACCCATCCCACCTCGGACTCCTACTGTCAATTAATGCATGCCCAGCATCACGAGCCTATACATAGGAGATCAAGCTTATAAAGCTCACTTGCTAGTTATGGTGGCACTTATTCGAAGAGCTCACTGCAATTAATTCCTGAACTGCAAAGGGTATTTATGTAATTTCTACTTGTGCAGAATGGAGTCAGAACTCCAATGCGATTCCCACTAAATGGGTATTAGATATTCGTACGTGACCAGGGACGGACGCAGACTTTTAATTTTGGGGAGGCAAATGTACATACTCCCTAAATATAGAATTTGTAATCTAAGCATAAGATGCAGTATAAATTTCAACATTGGGTTGACGAATCTATATAGTTTGAAAACATTACTAGCTAATGCAACTATAAAACTAAGGTTTTCTAGAAACTTTGGGGTGACGGTCGCCCCAAATCGCCCCCCTTGGGTCCATCCCTATGCAAGCCCCTACATACATAATACCATCAAAATCTAAACCTGGTGTATCTTTTTATTTGCTGAATGTGATTCTTGACTTTGTCAAAATGGTACTACACCAATATGGTTGAGAGAAATAATATTGCTTTGTTCTGTCTTCAAACTTTTTATGATGAGGATTTCTTGTGAAAGCAAAAGGTCTGTGTGTGAGTAAAATGATTTATGGAGGAAGAAACTAGTTTGGTGACTTATTTGACCTGTGATTTAATTTTTGGTGATTTCAGATACCACTTTTGTTGAAAAGAAAGAGACAGCAAAAATTATGTTTAAGCTCTGGAAAGATGATTATTTGCATATGGAGGTAAGTTGTATTTCTTACATTCATTTAATCTCTTTTGCTTGGTAGTAAAGGTATGTATTCATTTTCCTCATATCTATGAAGTGAGACAAAAAGAAAAGTTCCAAAGGAAAGATTGTCTTGTCATTATGATGTCTATCCTTTTAAATTAATATTGTCAGATATTGAACAACAAATAAATTAATTTTTCATCATTGGATTCTTAATATTCCTCGTACCTTAAATGGGCAATTGGGAGTTCTTGTATTATATTTGTGATGTTATCTTGTTTTGATTGCAGAAAATAGTTGCTTCTGCAGGTAGACAGTCACAATTCTTGTTGTGGAAGGTTAATAAGCATTCCTTTGGGGGACATGTTTTCGATGAGATGTATCACGCCAACTATAAACGGTCATAGCAAGAAAGGGAAACAACAGGGCAAGCAACCGATCAACGGAAAATAGACGGGTAGGAACCACATTTTTAAGAGTATAATCTCGCTTGAACACAGTAAACAAAACTCCAAATTATGGAATTAACATCTCTGTAACTGTGTTGGAAGATTCGGGTATTTTTGACCTAATTAGGTTTCTGAGATGGTGAAGCGAACGTTTGAATAGAGTTTTTGATTTAGTTGACGGGTGCCACCTAAAACTACTCTGTAACATTTTTTTCCGTCTTCTTGTCTTGTGCAACTTTATATTTTACTATAGAATTGTTTTCTGTGTACTAATCATTTTGTATGTATTGTACTACAGATTCTTTAAATACCAAGAGAAAAGCTTGTATGGGACTTGGAAAAAAATCCAAGCGCCTGAGAAAAGTCAGGAATGTTTTAGAATCTTCGTTGATGAGGCTATTATGCTCTTCCATCACTTCTAAAGTAAGGTGTATTTACCTTTGTTTTATAATTTTATCCAAATTAGTTTTATTATTTTTATTTTCGCAATTTTCAAAAACAATGGAGGGTTGGGATCTATTTCCATAATATCTATTTCCTTTTAAGTGCTTTAAACAATGGACGGTTGAGGTTTGATGATACTACTATAGTACCGGAATAAAATCCTATTTGCCCTACCAGAGTTTGTCTAAGGACATGACTCCTCTAAAGTTCGTCATTTGAATTTTAGCATGAAGTTTAGCGAAATATGAGCTTCTTGAATATACATTAATAATTAAAAATGGTTGGGTGGAAGATGTAAGTTGTAAGTGAAATTGTGTTCATCCACTTGACAGAGTCGGTGAACATTATATGAAAATATAAGGCACTTTCGGAGTACCATGTGGTGGTCTTGGAACCAACAAGTGGAAGACGTCTGTAAGTTGTGAGTGCAATTATGTTCACCCACTTGACAGAGTGGGTGAACATTGTGAAAAAATATTAGGTACTCCCAGTCCTAGCAAATGAGTAACTGTAACACACACATTGTGAGTCACCCTTTGTCTTTTAACTACACAATAAGTGTGAATCATCGTGTCGTACCCGCAAAATTTGTTATTTTGTAATTGGTTGGGAGTACCACATGTAAATGTTATGTGGTATTCCGGGAGCATCGAATAATAATTCAAACATTACCAACTTCTTGATTGGTTGAAATATATGGGACTATCAGGTGGGTGGACATTAGCTACTTTTTGACTCCATGTATTTTAACTAATCAAAAAATGAGTAATGTCCGCTCACCTTATCATGTGCGTACGCAAGTCCACGCGATGTGATGGTAGCAGCGTTCAAGTATGATAGTAGTAGAGGAGATTTGCATGTTTAAAAAGGTTTGTAAGTTTAAATTTATTTTTCTTTATCTTGGAAGTTGTGTCTAAAGCTACGTTTAGTAATGCTTAAAAGCCAAGCTTTTTTTAAGCTTGCTATTAAAAATGTCATTTTTTTTTACTTTTTTTTTTTTTTGACTTTACTTTACCTAAAACTAAGCAAATAAGCAAAATCAGAAAAGCAAAAAAGCCAACTCTGATTGTTTTTTTTGCTTATTTTAAGTAAAAAAGTCAGCCGAAAAACTAAAAAAAGTTGGTGCCAAATGGATCCTAAGTAGTTGACACAGTTTTTGCTTCTATTTATTGGCCCAAAATAATTTATAAAAATTAAGAAATAATTGATTCTTGAAAGCTTTATTTTGAAACTGGTCAATTTGTTGATAAGTAATTTTAATATAAATTGACTGTATAGACACAGTCACCCATGCACAAGCCTCTTGTGATGTAATCAGAGCTTTTTGTGCAACCAATTTATTTTGTCAAAAAGTAAGTCCTAGGATTGCTAGTAAAACATTTCGGCCCGTGGCCATGTGGTAAATGCTAGCCCTCATGTATTGCTCCCAAGGTCTTGTTTGGCATGGTAAGCAAGCAAATATCATCACCCATGACGTATGGCTCGTGTTTGCAGCCAAATGAGACACCAAGATCCTACTTTCACTTGAACTTGGTCTGCCCCACCGGCCACCACAATATCATGAAAAAGGCTTTTCAGGCCGTGTTTGGTTTGGAGGACGGAAAAGAGAAATCAACAACCAAAAAAAAAGTTAATAGATCTAATTGTTTAGATTTAAGTCTTAGTTTACTTGATTTGGTTTGCGAGTTTTTTTTGTCTTTAGTGAGTTTTTTTCGATGAGACCGATATTTTACTTTTTTTTGTTTATGTTGTACACGAGAACTTTAAAATTGTAAAAATAAAAAAAAGTTGATTAAATTTGAAAAGAGATTCGCTAAGACAAAAAATTATCATATTTATTGAAATTTTTTTTTTTTATATTTTTTTAAATTAAATTTTTTATATTTTCAGATTCTTTTTTCAAGAAGATTCAGTATTATTGGCCCTTTCTATATTAGCAAACAAGTCCAAGTCCATTACTTTTAAAAGTAGTGTTGTTCCATCGTTGGTGTGCAAGTGGACAAGTCCACATTTGGCATGTACCCTCGAAGAATATTTTTTTCAAAAGTAGCCCCTAATCCACTCCTAAAATCGATCCATAACATGGTACCGCCACGGTTTGGGCAATTTTGTAAAAATATTTCTTTTGCTTTATGCAAATATAGGAATGAACAAACACGCATTTCATGCATCAAACAAGCATCTAGAACCTTGTGAAAGAAAACAAGACATGTGAAACAAGTTCT
>BRYF01000002.1:1260000-1262500 GCA_030159135.1 Actinidia polygama | reverse complement strand
GATCAAATTTTCAAACATCAAACAAGATGAAGTCCAGTGATTGCAATCATTAGAACAATTTCTTATTGTTATTACTATTTTGATTCTTGAATGATGTGCACATGAATCTAAAAAATCATCATATATGATTATGGAAACAAGATGCTGCAGGTAGAGTTCACAATACCAAGTTGAATCATTTGATCTAAATAATCTTTTTGAGAATGTCGAAGAAGTTTGTACCTATCTCTAATAATTTTAACATTTTTTCAAAGTATTTTTTAGTAAACTTTTTTTTCCTTTATATTTTTATTAGTTTCTTTTTTATTTTTTCAGATCTTTACAAGAGCAAAAATAATTTAAAAAAAGGAATTATATTAAAAAAGAAAACTCATCTTAAAAAAATGAAAAGCTAGAAAAGTTGGTCTTTAATGTTTCAATAGATTTTTTAAATTTTTTTTTAATCTTTAGATTGGTTATAGTTAAATACAGTCTCACTCTCATGGTTTTGGAAACTATAGATTACCCCCAACACTTCCCTTAAGAAATTCAATGAAAAGCTACACCAACATTGTTGTTGAATCAATACTGCTATTGACCACTGCTAAATCCAAAATCGACACAACATCTTTCCTCCTCCAGCCAACTATCATCCCTTCTTCTATTCTCAACCAACGGACCCTTGCCGCCATATTCCCTTCACTATCGAATCAATCCTTATTTGTGAGGAATTTATTGTTGACTCGTGATTTTGGGTGGCGGTGGCTGCTGTGATGGAGATGGTGTTCATGTCTCATCCACACAAGGGGACTGTTGCGTGTGCGCAATTGGGCAATGTTGTTATTTTAAAAAAAATCTGGAGGTTACTTGGAATATTGATACATACACAGAAAACTTATACGTAATTTTTGTACAGCTTCATGTGAACCGGGCTTGAGAATAATTTTTTATTTACAAAATTTCCAATGTCTGGTTTATGGGTTTTGTAAAATTTTCTGGAAGAATAGAGTTTTCCTATTGTTTCTGCTCAGCACTCTGAGACATTGCATGATAGCCATTCTCAAAAACCAGTTTTAAAATTCTGATTTCTGTGAACGTTCTTGAAAACAAAAACTCTAATTGTTTCTTATATCATACATAAACGACACCAATTAGACCCTTAAATTTCCTGTGTTTTCTGCTTTCGACTACCAAAAAGAGTCTTCAAGAGTTTCATTATATTTGAGCCTGCAACTGGAGAACTATGCGCTAGCATTTCATTTAGGAAACCAAGGTCTCAACCAACATCAACTGCTGATATATTCTCACCTTACCAAATCTGACTACGTTTCCATACCATCTAACCTTCACAGCCTGATATATGGTTTTTATATTGTCAATGGTCTTGGCAAATATGTGGTTAAAAATGTTCATCAGGTATTGATTTTTTTTTTTAACGCTCGTGTTGCAAAATCAATGATCCATCCCCTCCCCGTATTCTCTTTCCTTCCAAAAATTGCAGGGAGACGATAATTATATTACAACCCCTCTGTCGAAATTTTGATATTTGTTATATTTTTTAAAACAATTCTAGATTTTTGTTCACTTCAAAGATTTTAATGTTATTGTAGACAACCCGCTCGTATATAATGGAATTGGTTGCAGCGGGCAGCGACTACATATTATGCGGCATTACATCCACAGGTTAAAGACATGAGCCGCAAATATTTTGCCAGACTCTAACATAGCAGAACCGAGCTCGCAAGCAGATGATACTGAACTGGCTAAGAAACTGGGATTTCAGCTCGAGATCGGTTAACCAATGTGCCCAGACTTCATAAAAGTTCCTAAATTTTGTTGTTTAGCTCATTTTTTCTCATGTAGTATAGGAAGGAAAATATCTGAAAACATGGAAAATGTCTGTATATGCTGCTATATTAAGATTCATCTAGCTTTGTCTCCACATTTTGTGTTTATAAAAGCAGAGAGAGAGAGAGAGAGAGAGAGAATATGGATTTTTTCGCAGCTATTGTCAAGGCATTGTTCAGTTGTTAGGAAAGGAAAGAAAAATACAGGAAAATCTTACTTTCTTGCCTAATTTTGATTGTTTGGTTTGCAAGAAACTTGTAGGTTTCTTATTCTTACTTTTCGGAATTGGATTTAGTTTTTCTCAAAATTTATTCTACAAAAAACTCAAGATTTTGTTAGAATATACCTTTTTAATTTTTTTTTGCAGTGATTGATAATATCATGGGTGGATCCAAGATTTTAGGTCCGGAGGCTAAAATCTTAAATATAATTTTGAATTTTTTTTTAATATCTTTCAGGGAATTAAAGTGTAAAAAATTTAAAAATCTAAAGTAAATTTTATAATTTTTAAGAAGTAAGGGGGACTGTAACGCTGCTACAACCTTGTTGCTATCGCTCCTGAATATCATAATACCTTATAGCATCTCCAACCTACCCTCTATTTCTCTATTTTTCTATATTTTGGAGCAACTTCATCTCCCACCCACCCTCTACTTTCCGCCCCTATTTCTCT
>BRYF01000002.1:1252500-1255000 GCA_030159135.1 Actinidia polygama | reverse complement strand
TTCAGTTTTTTTTATTTCTTTTTTTACTATTAATTTTTTTCAATTTTTTTTGCTAACTCTCATATAATAATCCCCCTTCGTTATGATATTAGTCGAGTTTGTTCTAAATTTATTTATATGTTTAGATTTTAGAGTTTTTCTTAATAAGAGTAGTTTGAAAATATAATATTTTTATATAATTTAAGAAAAAACTCAAAAAAGATAATTTTTTTTGCTTGTTAAATTAACTAAATATTTAATTTTTAGTAATTTTTTTAAATTTAAATAAAATTATTATATTTTTAAATTTATCTAGTAAGAGTAATTAAAAAAAATTATAAATTTTAATTAGACAAGTAAAATAAATTCGCTAAAAAATTAAAAAACTCAATAAACAAAGTAACTAAAAAATTTAAAAATAAAAAAGTCCTTGTTATTGATAAATATTTAAGAATAGCTAGTTTGATTTTGGATTCCCGTCTACATGTGCAGAAAAAAAAAACTAAAAAAAAAAATAATAGTAAAAAAGAAACAAAAAAAAACTGAATAAAATAAAATAAAATAAACTCAAAAAACTCAAAAAAGAGAGAGAGAAAGAGAGATGAGAGAGAGATGTGGGGGGTATTTTGGTCATTTTCGTAAGGAGACAAGGGTGTAGGGGGTGGGAGGATATTCTCTCAAACCTCAGGGGGAGGTCATTGTATTTTTTGAAACATCAAAGGTGCTTTGTGTATTAAAGGCAAACCTAGAGAGGTCAGTATAATTTACCCTTATGATTTTTGTCCTCCATATTTTGTATTGAATACCTTCCTTCCACTTATTATCACTATTGTTACTATTACAAAATTACAAAAAATAAATAAATTAGAGTTCGATATCGGTAACATATAAAATTTAGTTTTAATTATAATAAATTGAGTCGTACAATTTTAAGTGAGTTTCACTCTAAGGTCCATTAGACTGATCTTCTAACAGATTTAAATCATGTCATAAAAATTTAAAATAAATTTTTTTTATCACACTGAACAAAAATACTCTCGTACTCTTTACAAATTTTCTTATTTTTGACTACACCCTCACCATCTTTACCCTCTTTAACAACCACCATCATCCTTATCCTCTCTAGCAACAACCACTGGCGTCTAGAGCCCACTTTCAAATATAAACTTAATCAATAATTCGAACATATAAACTTAGATATTATAAATAACATTGATTATTCAAACAAATAAATTTAGCTATTTCAGATAAATTTAATTATTTCAAAAAAATAAATTTAACTCTGAACTTTTCATAATTTTTTTATTAACAAAAACAAAAACAATAAATTGTTAACTAATAATTTTTTTAAAAATAAACACCAATATATAAGAAATAAATACAAAAAAAACTTTATTTACATAAAAAAAAAAAAGACTTCACACCAATGGAGACAGATGTAAAGTCATCCATTAGTCTTCCTCCACATAAGATTGACTAAATCTTGTTCTTGCCAAAAATTTTAATGCGAAAAAAAAAGGAATCGTTTTATGCCAAAGTGTCTATTACAATCAATCAAATAAATTTTTAAAAAAATTTTACAAAATTAATTCTGAAACTAAACCACACATAGCCCTAGATTTACGGGCAGAAAAATAAACTTGGATTGTTAAAGTCTTCTTTGGTTTCCACGAAATATATATAACATCCCAGACTTTTATTATGAGTCATTGTAGACCAATAATGTGGACAAAAAAAAGAGGGCGTTTTATTCCAAAGTGTCTATTACAATTAATCAAATAATATTTTTAAATTATTTTGCAAAATTGATTCTGAAACTAAACCACACGTTTCCTACGATTTATGGGTAGAAAAATAAGTTTGGATTGCCAAAGTCTTCTTTGTTTTCCACCAATTATATATCATCCCAGACTTTTATTAAGAGTCATTGTAGACATATAATGAGAACAAAAAAAGGGACATTTTATGCCAAAGTGCAATTACAAGTCTTGTTCTCCATCTGGAACAAAATTAATGGATATAAAGTTTTGAGGTGTGTTGATAAAAAATTTTTTTTTAATCAAATTTATCAGATCTAAACACTTTAAACTTATTTACTAAATTCATGCATTTTTTTAAAATCGTGGAACTAAGACACAATTTCTCCTGAAGTCGCGAGTTGAAAACACGACTTGAGTGCTAAATCTGAGAAATTGTGGAATAAAAACACAACTTCAATAATAAATCTGCTATAAAATTGTGTTTTCAACTCATGACTTCATGAAAAGTCGAGTTTTAGTCTCAAGACTTTAATAAAGTATATGAATTTGATAAATAAATTTTTAAGGGGTTCAACAATATCAAACCGCCTTGGTTTGGTAAAAAAAAAAACTCAAAAAATTGTGCTGATAAGATTTATTTTGTCATATTTTTGTTATTGGTTTTTTGGTTCGTACTTTATAAAGGTTTTATTTTGTGGGAAATATTTTTTTTTAATTTTTAAAGACATCATTTTAGTATTTATTGAAAAATCGTCTGTTTT
>BRYF01000002.1:1077500-1080000 GCA_030159135.1 Actinidia polygama | reverse complement strand
TTATAGTCTTCTTGTAGGAATAATATTTTATTGTGGTTCTATCGGGTCGGATCTTATTTTTCAATCTCATAACTAAGTAACTCTTACCTTATAAAAGTCTTAATTTAATCCAAAACTAACCTTACCGAATCACACCGACGGCACGGTTATCCCGGACTCATCCATACGGACAAATGGACAATTTTTATTTCAATGGTATGTTAACATACGAATATTATATCAGCAGTTTAAAAAAAAATAATTTTAATACCATAAAAGAATCTAAAATAATATCATAAGTTTAAAATATTAAAATATATTCTCCGATCACCACCAACCAACTTTCACTGTCACCACCACCTACTACCCGCCGCCCATCAAAATAAAATGCCGGCTTATGAAAATTGGGTTAATGGATCACAAAGTTGTTGAGCATGGAATACATGTGACTCAATAGAAATTAAGAAATTGTATACAAAGCACTTGCAAAAAGAATATAAAGATTTGGAATTTAGTGGCTTTTTGAAGAAAAATAATAATATTTTTTCGATCCCCAATCAAGATGAACAAAAAAATTAAAAAAATGACAATAAAATAAATAATAAGAATAATTCAAAATAATCTACTTTATTCTAAACCGGGCCAAGTTGAGATGTGTGTAGGAAGTGTTGTGGTAGAAATTTGGAGCGAGCAACCAACAATCAGAATTGCTTTTGACCTCGGCACCTGCGTAAGGGAATAAATGTAATCGACCAAGGCGAGGTCGCTCAAAATTTCTCCAGCGTGAAAATCAGACCAAGACGAATATAAGCTAGACAAAGCACCAGCACTATTAGAGTGAGTATACAAGGGTTTTAGTCGTACCTCTTTATGATGGGGGGAGCAACCTTTTATAGTTGGAGAATGGAGAGCCGTGTGAGGAGATTATGGCGTGATTCTCGGATAAATAAGTATAGAAGGAGATCCCGGAGATAAAAAAGGGAGATGCCATTTGAAGAATCAACTGCAATTGTAGGCAACGTAAATGGAGAAGGAGTCTCATGGAGGTGGAGTCTTCGGACAGACAAAGTGTTCAACCTCCCCCATTTGCGAGAGGAAGAACAAGCGGCGTGCTCACACAGATTTGGCGACGAGAGCGATAATGGTGTGGCGATGCGATCTTCAGGACATTTTGATAGATTTATTGACGACCAGGACAGTTATTGGAGGTGTGGACCCTTCAGGCGACGTGCCTATCTTAGATCATCAACATGTGAGAATTTTACCTCACATCAGGAAGCGTAGTGAATTACAAAATGTAAATAGAAAAGATAATTAGTTTTAAACTATTTAATTTGCTTTTATTTTTTTATGATGTAGTTTTTTTTCTTCTTCCTGTTTCACTTGAGGAATTCGAACTATAGTCGTTAGTAAAGCTGACAATCCCAACTCAAAAACCATTAACCTGCCCATGTCCACCCTGTCAACACCTGCCCAAACCGGTTCATGTTTTTTAATGGGTTATAATTGGGTGACAAGGGCTGAGTCCATTTATTAACGGGTTAGATATGGGTTGAACAATTGTTTGGACACGGGTATTTGTTAAAACCCGCCCGTTTGCCACTTGTACCCATCATATATTTTAACCTAACCATAGTTTGGCGCTTATCGACTTCTAAGCACCAAAAAGAAAGAAAAAAAAGCCTAACCACATGACTGACCTTGGAGGTAGACCCAATTCTCCTTGAACAACCGGCTCATTTCTATTGTCCAATAAGGCCCAATGTCTTGAACTAGTATGTGTATTAATACATGGCCCAAGAACTTCTCAAATGAATTGATATTTGATAATGTTCACTAGGCCAAATATTACGTGGGTGGATGGATGTAAATAAATATGTAATTGCATTTTTGAAAGCAAGTTTCGTTAACCGGGAAAAAAAGTGGTGTTTCTATATCATTATCTTGTTAGTTACTCAAAAGTATTCCGGCAAAAGAATCGAGCCGAGCTAAATTTTGTTGTATTCAGACTTGTTTATTAAGTTTTTAATAAGTACAAGCTCGATTTAACGAGCGGAGTTCAAGCCATCTCAAAAAAAGTTAGGTTTGCGAGAAAATTTTGGTAATAATAAGACTAGACAGAAAAAAGCAAAAATAGTAACAAAAATTGCAGGAAAAAAACTGGAACGCGAAAATAATAAATTTGGCAGCATGATTTATTAAATAAGGGTAAATTACATTCATCTCCCCTGAAATTTGTTTTTGATACAAATGTTCTTCTGACGCTTAAAAAATTATAATGACCTCCCTTGTCCTTGTCCTTGGCCGATAACTGAGCGAACAAGAATTTTAAAATTCCTTTAATGCCCTTAAATAAATGCCTCTATTTTACCTTCTTCTTCGTCCCTCATCTATCTCAACCACAAACCCCATTATCCACCATCACTACCTCTGTTTCTCGCACCTAAGATATTATGTGTATACATATATAAATGTATGTATGTAGAGAGAAGAGAGAATTGCTAAATCCAAAAAATCCTAT
>BRYF01000002.1:1000000-1005000 GCA_030159135.1 Actinidia polygama | reverse complement strand
CACTTGGATTATAAGAAGATGTAAAGATATCTTAAAAGAACAAAAAATTAACAGTAATTTTACTTTCTTAAAGAAGAACAAAACTAAATCAACAACAATTCTAACCTCAAAATATAAAGAACCAAATTGATAATCTGAGAAGTGATACCACAGTTTGCTGCCAAAGCCTCCTCTTCTTTCCCAATAATATCCACATCTCTCTCTCCCCCTCCCTCCCATTCAATCTTTGTCAATTATAGGGGAAGAAATTACACAGCTCTCTCATGTTTCATATTTAGCAATTTCACAGGAGCTGTAATTTGTTAGGAAACCATATTATCTGGTTACACATGTTCAAAACATGGGTGGTTAAATCCTCCAGTTTGCCCTTGCAGTTAAGGAATATGACATCTATCTAAACAGTGAATTTGGATGATTTTTTAGGGCAAAATTAGAATAGCAAAAGTCTACACATCTTCAAAATACTGACACATACCAAGTTGGCTTCTCCTTCAGTACTAGTTGGTTACCCATGTCCAAAACATGGGTGTTCAGTACTAGTTGGTTTCCCATGTCCAAAACATGGGTGGTTAAATTCTCCAGTTTACCTTTACAGTTCAAGAGCAAAATTAGAATGGAAAAAGTCTACACAACTTCAAAAATCTCAGACACACCAAGGTGTGTTCTCTTTAAATAATAAGCATTAGATTATATATATACATATATATAAAAATTACAAAATTAGACAACATACCTTAATGGACAAATAACAAGGACCTTATTGCTTCTCCCCTCAAATTGAACTCCAGAGCCTTTTTCTGGAGAAAAATTTCCTAAAATAAAAAACCAATTGCCAGTCAATGCAAGTTCAAAGTAGAGACACTTTCATATTTCAAATTCAACACAAGTACCCAACCCACAAAATCTTCAACCCTGATGAGCAAAAAAGAAATGAAAAAGAAAAACATGATATAATTTTGTGGGTGTTGTATTATCCACCACAATTGCAAGTTGAAAAATAAAATCAAAAAACAAACACAGTTTTGGAAACAATACTGAATTTTCGAGTAACTAAACCTTATAAGAGTAGGAATTCAGATAGCAATACTAACCATAAAGACCCACGAAACCCCAAATCTTCGCAAACCCAGAACAGATTACAGAAATCATCTCACGAAACAGAAATCGGAATTGGTGTTTTGATAGATACGTATATGTATGTAATATGCGTAAGCAGGAGAGTGTATGTATGGTCGCAGTTCATGGTGAACAATTCGAAAATCGTCATGGCACAAATCGTCTTTCTCGTCATTCCCTGTACCCTCCCCACAAGTATACTGTATCCCATAATCTCAGAACCTCTCTCCTCTCCCCATGCCCTACACTGAGAAGTAATAACCGCCTCTGTCACAATCAATTGAGGATGTGTTTTACTTTTTTACCCTCCTTATTCAATTATTTTGGGCTACTAAATTTTACACACCATTTTATCTAATTCTACTCTTTTTTTTATTTTTATTAGAGTAAATTTATTTAAATATCCTTCTATTTAGTAAAAATATTTTTAAAAAATATATATTTATATAAATCTATTCTAATAAAAAAATAGTGCAATTGGAAAGAATAGGAGTGTGAAAATTACTATCCTTTTTTTATAACTCAATATTAATCACATCGTTCACGAGTAAAACTCATTTAAAACTGAGATAAGTCATGTATGAATTAGTCCAATACATAAGTTGATAGTACGGGGTGAGAGTCGAATTTATATCGAAGATATCATAAGATCCTGGTAGTCAAGTAACTATGTGCCACTCATGGGGGCTTATTATGCAAATATTTATACCATCTCAAATTAGTTTATATTTGTTTTTGAACAAATCGTCAAGTCATTTTTATAACTTTCCGATTTTAACAATCAAGTAATAATTGGTATTTTAAAAACATTCCATTGCTAATCTCAGCAATTTTGACACCGTTATTGATGGCGATGGTACAGACGGGAAACAAAATTTAAGTGTCATTGAGTTAGAAGTGACATCACTGTTATTTTACAAACCTCAGGGCAGGTTCGTAAATGTACGATACCTTAGAGGAAGTCTTTGTAATTTTCCTTTTTTTTTCCCCCTCTTATAACATTCGGTACTATTGTTCCGTGACAAATTATAAGATTTATTTTCCCTATCAATCATTGTCACCTTTCAATGTTTTCTCTCACCTTTTATAGAAAATAATCACAAAAGTACCCCCAATTTTGACCATAATAACAAATTAAACCCCAAATATTTAGCTATTTCACACAAAACCAGCCGCTTTCAACTTGATAACAATCTTAACTTTCCATCCATCTTCGCTAACTTTTGTACCAGAGAAAAAAAATCCGAGAGCACAAATGGAAACGGGTCGTCGTTTTTTCAATTAGATGTCAATTCCACATTCCGTTTTAATCACCCCTTATCAATATTACTTGTTTCCACGCATGGTTCATTCTAAAAGAAAACCCAGACGTGCCAGACCTCTTTTCTCTTTAAAAGTAACGCAATTAGATTTATAAAAACATAATTGACAAATCTAGGTTAGAGAAGATCCAACACGGGAGAGAAGATCCAGACAAACCTTTTTAAAGAGGGGTGGTTTTGGGTGTGGAGAGAGAGGACTTTTGAAGGTTGTTGTGGATGGTGCGGAAGGGGTTGGTGGGAAGGTGGCTGCCAAGAGGGAAGGAATGAAGAAAGAAAGAAGTAAATGGTCAATTTTATCCCTCTTTCATCAGTGAATGTAAATGGAGTAGGGATGAAAATGAAACCCGGAGAATTGGATCAGACTGGAAAACAGGACCTGATCAATGGTTTAAGAATTGTAAAATTCGGTCTAGTCAAATTTTCGGTTTGAAGTTTTTGAAAAAACGTTTTTTCAGCCCAATTTCCGGTTTGGGGGTTTAAAAATTCGATTTGAAACAAACCGAACTGGGTTGGGGTATAAATGTTAATGTATTTTTTTCTTAATGTTTGTGTAGTATACCCATTATGTTATTACCGTGTACTGATTTAAAAGACTAAAAACCTAAATGCTCTGCGACTTTTGTCTCTCTCTTCGGCCTACGCTCGAGTCCTTGACCTTGACGGCTCTCAATTCTCTCACTCTCTACTCGAGGTAATCTTCTCTCTCTCTCAGTCAATCTCGCAAAGTCGCAGTATCTCCCTCCCCCTCTCTCTCTCTCTCTCTCTGCGACCTTCCTCTCTCCCACAATATGCATTTTCACAGTTTAAACTATTTATTTCGATTTTTAATGAGCATTTTTTTCACACATATGATTAGCTCTTGTTTTTGAAAGTTATAGGGTTTTTTTAGTCGGTATCGAAATTTATTCATCTAAAACACATGTATTAGTACTATCTATGAGCATGATGTTAGAGAATAGAACCTTGTTCGTGCTATCTATTATTTTTTTAATGAATTTTGTTAATTTTTTACTTTTGGGGGGTGAGGGTCAAAATATTATCCAAAAAGCCAAAAGCTCAAACCGGACCAAAATCGGTCCAAACCGATTGAAATCAGGCCTGTTGTGCAACCGGTCTGGTTTCGATTTATAAAATTTCCAAATTAAAAATCGTTTCGGTCTCATGAATTCCACCAAATCGGACCGGTTACACCCCTAAAATGGAAATTGGATAGATGATTTTAATTGAAACCAATTTAAAAGTTTAGAGTTTAATTTAATAAAGTTAAAAACTTAGGGTTTAATTTATTATAAGATGGTTTTTCTGTAATTCCAAACAAAAATACTCCAATGCAAAGTTGATGGCACTGGATCTCCCAAGTCCCAATCACATTGGCAATCAGAAAATCGTCATTGCTTTCATGATTTTTTATGTCGATCGTCCATATTCTGTTTTTTTCCCTTCAATTTGTTAAACTTTGTTATTTTCTCTCTCTCTCTCTCTCTCTTACAAAATTGAGGAATTTTACGGGTCCAAAATTTAAACCAAGAAAAATTCCCATAATTCAAAATAAATAGTTCGGATTCACTTTAGCACGTGAACCCACATAACTAAGTGAATCAAAACTATTCATTTTAGATATTGAAAACTTTTTGAGTGCAAATTCTGGGACCGTAACAAAATTAGTTACAGAATAATAATGTAGGTGATGAGGATAATATACCTTAATGGACAAATAACAAGGACATTTTTGCTTCTCCCCTGAAACTTAATTCCAAAACTTTTGCTGGAAAAAAATTTCCTAAAACAAAAACCCAAAGTTGCCAGTCAATACAAGTTCAAAGTACACACTTTCCTATTTCAAATTCAACACAAATACCCAACTCACAAAATATTCAATTCTGATGAAAAATAAATAAATAAATATATAGCAAGTTGAAAATAAGTTATTCTCGATGAAAGATCCAAAAAGCTTTCAGGAAACATTATCAAATAGAAAGAAAACCAATACAAATTCAGAAGAGCAATATGAACCGTAAAGGCCTGTGAAACCCGAAATCTTCGCCTGCCCAAAACAAATTACAGAAACCGTTTCAGGAAACAAAGATGGTGTTTTGTGTTTTGATAGATACACATATGGGTATATATATTCGTGTGTGTAAAATGTGTATCAATGTATGTAGTTGCATGGAAAAATGCTATGCAAAATGATGTCGTTTTGGCCGAATAAGTGTTGACATCTTTCTCGCAATCCGACCCCACGTAACATCCCCTGAAGTTATCTAATAATCTCAGAGAGCTTCCCCTTAAGTTTATGGAATGACAGTAGCCTCCCCTGTAAGACTTTTTGGTTGAACACCGTCCATCGCTCGAGGACATGTTTTTACATTTATACCCTCGTTTGTCTATTCAATTCTTCATATGAATCTTATGCTGGACCAAATAACATGTACCTAGTCTCAAACAGTCTTGAACCTTCCTCCTCTTCCCCTCTGTTTTCTAATCTAGCCAATCCACTCCCTACAATGAGAAATCGAATGGGATGTGAACGATGGTAAGAATACGAGAATAGCTGGGAATAAT
>BRYF01000002.1:962500-975000 GCA_030159135.1 Actinidia polygama | reverse complement strand
AAAACCATTCTCACTGCGTGGTGGAATTAATATGATGTAACGTTTTTCTTGTAGTTGATCGTGTTTTAATAAGTAAATTAGTTTTAGTTCAACGTGCATGAATGATCGCATTTTACCAAGCACAGCAAAACGATGACAAAGTAGGTCCTCTAGCCGTTCAGGGCACAAAAATTAATTTGAGTGGACCCAAACACATGTCTAAAATATTTTGTGGTTAATAAAAAAAAAAAAATAGGTCCTCTAACCGCTAATGCCTTTACCACATAATAATCGACCACAAGTGAAATGTCACATCATGAAAAAATAAATAAATAAATAAAATTTTATAATTTCTTTTACTCCCGCCTTATAAAAAATAATTTTTAATATTTAATGCAAAATCACTTTAACATATTTTTTTTTTTTTTGAAAACATGAAAGAAAAAAATTCAGATTTGTTATTTAATATTATTTTTAAAAATTAATAATGCATTTTAAAAAAAAATTATAAGGTGAGAGTAAAAGAAATTATAAAATTTTATCATAAATTTTTTATATATATAAATTCAGAAGTTAAATTAAAAAAAAATAATCAAGGTGTATTAAAAAAAATATTTACAAAATATAGGAAATAAAGTGTGAATGGATATAAAAGGTAAGAATGTTAATTATAATTTACAAAAAAGAAAAGGAAACGAAAGGAAATATCGCATGAGAGAGAGATCCACGGCTCAGGATTTTAATCCCTTACACGTGGCAGCAAATTATTTTGGGACAGGATTTAGGGGACAACAGATCTGAACTCGAGAGAAAAACCAACATCTCTTGCTTCCAAGAGACGTTTATGACATTAATGGAGTCAGTAACCTTCTTTTATCAAAAACCGAGCTTAAGTGTTCGGTCTCTCTCACTCCATAAGGATTCAAATTTCAATATTTTTGTGAGTGGTGGTGACCCTTCTTTTTATAATTATTTTATTTTGACATATTATTTTATTTCATATTATTTCAAATTTCAGCATATTATTTTTATTTCTTTGGGATTAATTGGAGAAACATAGGGATCGAGTCACGGATTTCTTCCATTTGGGTTTCCTTATTTTTGTGATCATTTAAATAAAATATATTCACCTCGGTATTTTAGTCTTCGTTTCATTTAGCTTTCCTTAATCCCATTTTTAATTTTTTATTTTATTTTTTTTCAAGTACATGAGATCTTGATATTTGAGCTAACTAGCATCAAAATGGGATTAATCCGTGGGAGTACTAAAAAAAGAAAGAAGACGAGGTATAAAGGGCATAAGTTCTCTAAAGTTGGCGCCGGGTTATAGACTCACCATGAACTCTCATTAATTGTGATTTAAATTGTTCATCTTGCATGTCACATTGAATAAATTATTCATACAAAAAAGAAGGCAGTTAGTCGGATATCAGTAGTTAAGATATCAGTAATCGATATATATATATATATTCGTCTTAACGAAATGGATAAAAAATCATACTTGTGACCAAGATAAAAATGATCTTATTTATGAGACTAGAGATATCTAATCCATTAAGCTGACTATAGGTATCGTGTGTTGTTGGAGTAAGATTGAAAAAACGATTCCCTTAAAGTAAAAAAGTTTAAATTTTAAGTAATTAGTTTTAACTATCACTGTTGGAGTTGCTCTAATATGCCTGAACCATATGTGCACTAGCTATAGAAACACTGGTTATTGCCCCCAGGGCGTAGCTCAGTTGGTTCACGGGTGGTAGATTGCATCCAAGAGCGCATGTTCGAGTCATGACAGCCGCAGTGTGGGAGTTTCACTCATGAAATATTGGGTGTGCTCCTTGTGTGCACTATGCACTGGGCCTCCCATCTGTTGGGCCGCTGAGTACCTGATTTACCTGTCATGCCAGTCCCGTGGGGCAGGGCAGTATGGCCCGGCTAAGGTGTTCGGAACAACACCTTTTGCACCCAAGAAACACTGGTTATTAGTTGGTCATCACTCTAATCAAGGTCATCTGGGGTCTGACGGAAATTAACTTATTTATGATTAAGGGGTCATACTAGTAAAAAAACAACTAGTGGGGGGACCTATGACTTGATGCTCATTGATATTGACTTATACCAACTATTTGAACCATATAACAACAAAACAGAGTCCATATTTCAATGTATTAAAAAAATTGTTGTGAATATAGATATATAGATATATATAGTAAGATGGCTCAAATGATTTGTCGAGCTCAATATATTTTTTTAGTTGTCTTCTTGGTTTATGGTTTTGCTTGGCTCAATGGAGGGGCCATAGTCCTAGAGATCGATCACTTAAAACTCCTAAACTAAATGTGGGATATATAATTGGGTTTTTAATTGCTTCTTTTCAACATTTATTTTTTGTTAAGGGTATTTTTGGGACTTATTAATTTGTTGTAGTTTTTGTTTTATTTTTTTAGAAACTGTGGCAGACTAAAGGTGCAAATTGGATCGGTTTGGGTTCGATATGGTCACGGGTCTAGGCGGACTCAATCCAAGCTAAGTCTAGTCCGTATAGGTGGCACGGCGGGACGAACCCAACCCGAAAACCAATCACCCTGCCCCAATCCTACCCGTGGGACCGGCCCACCCTATGGGTGGGTTAGCTCGGCCGAATCAACCCGAATTATTATTATTATTTTTTTGGCTACCAAACTTTGTTTTTGTTTGACAGGGCATTGGATTCTACTTTGAAGACAGGAAATTGAAGCAGATTGGTGGGCAATTATCCACATAATGGGTGATTTGAAAAAGGAAATGGAAAATAATAAATTTGATTTCTATTGCAATTTTTTTAATAGAATATTCGTATGGTCTTTTAAGGTAACTTATTGATAAGAAAAATAACATAACCACAATTATAATTTATTCTCAAAATTCAAATAAAAAGGTTAAAATTTAGAATTTTTAAAAAATAATAATAACAAATGTATTGAAAATTGAACATACTTCGTTGCGTTCTAATAAAATAAAAAATCACACATGAAAAGTTTGACTAGGAGATTCTAGTTGCTTTTGGGGCTATGCGTGACAAAAACCTGTGTTTGGCCACAGGTTTTCGTTAGTTCACCTTTTGGATGAAACCAACCTACGACAACTCAAAGCAGAAGCAACCATACACAAACAGATGATGAGTAAGCCAAAATTTGAGACAATTAACGCGGGAAAATATATACAAACACGAAACAACCTGCTGGCGATGGCGAGAGCTCAACAACCAATCATTGAGCGACACGTCAGAAGGATAAGCATAGCTAGATCCATGGAAATGTGGGTCACCGAAGTTCTATTTTTAATTATTGTTAAATAATAAATATTGGGGTTGAATTAAATTTGGAATGTCATGGGGACAAAACTTGGGTTAGAAGAGAAAGACGGGACAAGACGGCTTGTTGGATGCACGTTTTTGGAATGTTTGGATAGAGCTTGATGTTTAAGTTTTTCAATTTATATTATAAATCATAACTTATTTTGAATTTTAAAATTATCTTTCGCTATCTACGGTTGAAATTCATTTGAGTTAATTCAACGGCTGAAATTTTACCTGAAATTATTCTCCCCCTAAAATTATCACTTCATTTCATTCTTCTCAAAAGTGTGAGACCCACATAAATTCTTATTCAATTGACAAAAAATCTAAAAATCTAAGCATATTTTTACCTCTTTGATCATTTTTTAGTGAGACCCACACAAAAAAAACTAAAACAATTCTTTATTTCTTTCTCATTTCTCTCAAATTAGTAAAAAAAAAAATTTTAATCATTATATGCATGCAATGTATCTTTTATCTGACGTTTATATCTTATCTGTTTTTTAAATTCTTTATTATTATTTTTTACGTAGTGCCTATGGACACGGGCAATTACTAGTCTACATATACTCTCACTGTCTCGTATTAAAGTTTTATTATTTTATTTATTAAGTGTTTTAAAATATAAGTCAAAATATCAACAAATAAAATATACAACTTTGCTCTTTTATCCTTACTTTTTATATATTATTCAAATAATATTTTAATTAAAATAAAAGGTTAAACGTAATTATTACATGGAAAAAATTAAAAAGACAGTATAAATTAAATTTAATAATTATATTCCTTTAAAAAATTAAATTTTCTTAAAAAAAACAACTTCAATACAGAATAGAAAGAGTAGCAATTTTATTTTAACTCGTGGGCCAGAGGTTTTGAATCGTGAGGAAGCTCCCATCTTCTTAGCAATATAATATATATATATATATTTTTTTTTTTGCTCTTTCCTAAATCATGGGCCAGGGGCTGTGAGGAAGCTTCCATCTTCTCAGCAATTTTGTTTGTATTTATAAGTAACAGGAAGTATTCTTCCATTTTGTCTACAACACAGATCCGTGATTGCCAAAAATAGTACATAAAATTAAGGATGGCGGAAAAATTTTAATCTTTGGAAAAGCGAATATGCGTGCAAAATATATTGTTGGGTTGCATGTTGTGTGGGACAGAGACGAACAGATAGAAGGGGCGAATATAAATTGAGAACAATTAATTCGTTATATATACAAGAAATATAATGTCAATTTTAATCTTGGAGTTGCCAACTTGTATAATTTTTAAATTATAGTTGCTAATATGGACTCACCGAAGGCCAATGATATTATCTAAGTTGTTTATTTTATAGGGATTTCTAAGTAAAGTAGTCATAAAAACTTAAATTGATCAGATATCAATAACCTTCTGATCAGACCATTTTTTGTATTTTATTCTTAAACTCATACATTTTTATATTTTTTTTAAGAAAAATATGGTTCAATCATAAACTTATTAATGTCCGATCAATTTAAAATGTTCATGTGGAGAGTCAATTAATTAGGTAGTTTATTATTTTTTTATTTTAAAAAAATTATGAAAACTTTTATCACTTTAAATGGAGTTTTTATTAGTTTTATCTCTTAAACTATTTAGGTCCCTAAACTATGATTACTTATTCTGTGAAATATAAGTAATTATTCAACGCTCTCAGAGTATCACGTGGCATTAACACGTATTACGATTAATTAATCATGTAGTGACAATTTTTTTGAGTAGAACATGAGAACTCATCTCTGTTAAAAAATTACAGACGAACAGTAAAATCATAATGTGCATTGCAGTTAGTCGAAAAGTACTGCGAAATTTCCCCGGAAATATACACAACACGGTGATGAATATAACAACCACCCACCCGAGCATGTGTTTCACGCGTCTTGGTTTAGTTTGGGGAAAATCAGTCTCGAGAATGGGAAGTAGCGAAACAGAGCAAAACCCAGAGACAGTTCAGAGTTCAATTTTATAAAATTGGCGCTGAATTCTAGGTTGCCCGCCACGTTATTACAAGCTGTAAAAATTGTAAATTTATGAAGATAAAATTGAAAAATAAACCACAACCATCTGTTAAATGGGTAAAATAATTCTTGCTTATTTAATTTATTAAAGTACCATTTTAAAAAAATAATAATTGTGGATACAAATAAAAAAATCGAAAGGAGCTTATAATTGTAACCACAAATTTCTCAATGCACCCACTTTGTGTGTTCATATGAGTTTACGATGGGTGACTCGAATCGTTCATCTAATTTGATTTATTAAAAAGATTATCTTATAGAAAATAAAATTAATTTGACATTGGTAATTGTACTACCAAATAATATTATTTCGATAACAATTGAAATTCTCGAAAGGGATCATCTATTGTTAAAAAAATAGATTCTAATAATATGGCTACTCATGGCGATTAAAATAATTTTTTGCATAAATAATTTTCTCGTCAATTATTGCAAGATCAGTCGTTTAAATCATTAAGGCAAGCTGGAAATGAGTCTACAATAGTGTGACAAATTGTGCGGGTCCAGGGAACCCACCTGGTGTATGCCCCATAATTGACAGAGTTGGGTCAGCCAGCCCTGTTCGGTCATTGGGCTGGCTCAAATTTTGCCTTAAAAATTGTACAATAAAAAGAATGTCAATGCAAAACGAATTTTAGTAGTAGCAGTCAAAATCACCCAAAAGCCAAAATTGAAGTGTCTTAATTGAAGTATCTTAAGATATGATCAAATCCGGTCTTTCTTTTTAGTGGGTCATTCAAGAAAAAAATCATTTTCGTTGGACAAGAATAGCAATATGATCAAGACATAACTTAAAAAATTAGACAAAAAATATGGTTCTGATAATAAACTGTAAAACAAATGTAACTCGATCATATAGCTATCGATATTTGATTCACTAGATTTTTTGCATGGATACTTTATTCAGCAAGCTCTACGAAGAAAACGATTGTGATCATATCATTGAGTCCAACATCGGCCCCACATTAAGTTGACAGCACCGTATATGCTTAACAGCTAATTAGAGGGTTGGTTAAAGGGTATTTCATTTGTGGTAAACTTGAATTTGGTGGGTGATTAATTACTCAGAAACGGGTCAAAGTGAGGTGGTGGGTGGGCTTGAAAATTGACCGACATATTTAAACTGGGCCGAGCATCCTGGACCTCACGTGACCGGCCTCATATGCTGACTCAGCACCACCATTCGTTTTCACTCATTGGACCAACGTCTCTCTCTATTACAAACTTATACCTAAATCTCACGTGAACTGTCCAGATGTGGCGACTTGTATACTAGTGGATATTAATTAGGGTATTTTTGGTTTTAATTCAAATATATCAACTTAAAGATATATAAAATTATTTTTTAATTTACATTTTATAAAATTTAATATTCAAAATCGTTACTTGAAACACCGTTTTATTGAATTTAAAGTTATTAATATCAATTCTAACGACTAGCGGGAGATTGTCGTTAATTATTAATTTATTTTTTTACATGAAAATAATGCATAAGAAAATAATCATTAAATTATTAATATTTATTTTTTTCCTGAACAGTAAAAAAAATATTAATAATAAAAAATTATTATTTTTGGCTTCATCCTAAATATAGTAACTAATATACACATAAAATTCAGGCCTGAGCTTGTATTCACGAAAATACTATGGTCAATTTAGAAGTTGATTGTTTCTTAGTAATTGTGAAATAATTGTATTATATGTGGTATTTTCATAACTTGTGGAGTCCACCAATTAAAGTGGGAATCCAACTGTTTTTATTAATTGTATTTTTTTAGTTATGAATTATTGGATTTGTTATGAATTATATTGGTATGTTTGATAATTTTATGATTTTTTAAGAATCTTTATATTTTTTTATGAATTCTTATGGATATAATCATAAAAATAATTTAATCACTTCAAAGTATAATTTTCGTGGAGCCCACCAATTAAAGTTTAGTTTTATGAATTTTATTGATTTGATTATGAATCATTTTGTTTTGGTTATGAATGCTCGTGGTCATTATTATGAATTAGCGTGATTTCAAATAATGAATTAGTTACTTTAAAATATTAATTATTGTGGAACCCTTCAATTAAAATTTACTTTTATGAATTTCATTAATTTTGTTATGAGTTATTTTTATTTTGTTATAAATGGTTATAGCCGTTGTTATGAATTACTGTGGCTTCAAATAATGATTTAGTCACTTCTAAATATTAATTGTCGTAGAGTTCATCAATTAAAAGTGAGATCCAACTATTTTTATGAATCTTATTGATTTAATTATGAATCGTATTGGTTTTATTTTGATTTTTTTGTGCCTATTGTTATATGATGTTGTTGTAATGAATGTATTTGTTATGTCTATTTATATATTTGTAAATTTTATGAATCTTTATGTTTCGTTTATGAATTCTTATAGATATAATCAGAAATATTTTATGAAAATTTGTGGTTAGGTTATGAATAAAAAAATAATTTTAATTGACCTACAAAATGACTGATTTAACTGCTAAAAAATAATAATGTACCTTAATATCAGTCACATAATTAATACAAATAATATATAATGTGTATTATAGTATTCCCCTCAATATTTTTCCTTTGATAGAGGATGCAATAAATAGAACACTATTGTAGAAAAAGGTAATTCCGTCCCACAAGCACATGCTGTGTTTATTGTATAGATACAAATAAAAGGTGTAAAATAATAGTTTTTGACTATGTTGTAATTGAATTTATGGTATAACGTTGATTATTCATCAATAGAATAGAAGTTGAGAAACACAAAATATTCTCTCTAAAAAGTTATGTTCTTAGGCTCCGTTTGGTACCAGCTTTTCATCTGGCAATTTTTAAGTTTAAAAGCAAAAAAGACAGAAAAATTTTGCATTTTTGTTTTTATTTTTTTTGTTTATTTTTAGCTAAAAGTAAAGCCAAAAAAGCAAAAAATCAAAAAAAATTAATTTTTTTGATAGCAAACTTAAAGAAAACTTGACTTTTAAGCATTACCAAACAGAGCCTTAGTCTCTTTTAGGGCTCCGTTTGGGTTAATTTTCCTTTTTTGATAAAAAATCTTTGTTTTTCTTGTTGGATTTGGGATGAGTTTATTTGGATCGAGTGGATGAGAGTTTTTTTGGGGTGTTTCTTTGTCCCATTTACCCAAAAAAATGTGAAATTTCTTTTGTTTTTTAGTATTTTTGCTTATCGCCAACAGAACTACGTTGTTTAGGCTCATAAATAGAAAATATAAATTGTGACGAATATTCTGTGTACATCATCTAATAAAAAAAATAAAAAGTTAAAACAAATATTTTTATATAAAATAAATAAAAATAAAATTAGAAATACTTTATAAAATACCTCATGAATTACTTTATATTTCTACGATTCGTAAACTGATGAGGATTTTCTGCAGTAAGGGTAGCAGGAAGTCCTGCTGTCTTGTAGAGGTGGCAGTCTTTGAGTGGTCACTGGGGTGTTATTAGTTTCTTAAAAATAATATCCAATAAATACATTTTAAAAATTCAAAAAATAAATAATACCCAAATAATCACTTAGAATCTGTCACCTCTATAAGATAACTGAATTTCCTGCGTAGAAAATTCTTAAACCCCTCAACCCCACACGAATCCCTCAACCCCAAAAGAGTGCAGGAATAATAAATGTCATGTGCATTTTGGGGTTTCCAATTGGGACTCGATACCCTGTCTCAAATGTTCTCGAAATGTTCTATCTCACATTCAATAAGCGACACTTGTCCAAATATAATTTATCAAGAAAGATTTTATAATTAGATAAATTATATTTAGACAGTTGTCGTTCATGGATAACTAAAACAAGGGGTGAGACAGAGCATTTGGGACAGGGATCCGGTCCCTTCCAATTGCGGCTGTTGGAATTTATAAAATCGGGGAAATTTCAGCGTTCTGGTCCTCACCTCAGACTAACCAACCCCCAACCCCCACGCCCCACCCCCGCCCTCCCTCTCGACTTCACACTCTCTTCTTCCCATTTCTTGCCCATCAAGGATATTCCAAGTCTTCGTCCAAAACTTTCCCAGGACCCCTCCCAAATTTTCCGGGAAAATCCAACAAAGCTTCAGGATTCGTGAATCTACCTATTTATCTGCTTTCCTTTGTTGGGTCGATATATAGTCCCAGATTACAGAGCCCCCTTTAAATCTCTCTCTATCCCCCAATCCCCTTCACCTTTGAAGTTCCTCGGATTTCCAAATTAATTGCCCTGATTTCAATTCCTCAGCTTCTGAAGCTTCTTTCACTACTCAAATCAGTTGGGTTTCTCAAATCAATCTCTCTTCTCTCTCTCTCTCTCTCTCTCTCTCTCTCTCCCTTTCTCTCTCAATGCGAAGAGAGAGAATCTGAAGTTTCAGAGAGATGGATGAGAGTATGAGTATGCTCTGGCCGATCAAATGCACAGAGCACCTAAATGTTACTAAGAAGCTCACAAAGTCATCAATACCCAAGTCTAAACAAATCTTCGACAACCGGAAGTCACCGGAGTTGTGCTCCGGTAGACCCAGAGTTGTACGAATATCGGTCACCGACCCCGACGCCACCGACTCGTCGAGCGGCGAAGACGACGCGCTCTTCGGGCGGAGGCGCGTGAAGCGGTATGTGAACGAGATTAGCATCGAGACCGCTTGTAAAAGCAGTTTGAATGCGAATCAAGTCTGGAAGAGGAAAGTTGGGAGTGGAAATAGTCTTCTGGCAAAGCGGAAGCCGACAAAATCGGCTGCAGCGCGCGGCGGAGGAGGCCAGAAGTACCGCGGCGTGCGGCAGCGGCCGTGGGGGAAGTGGGCGGCGGAGATTAGGGACCCGGTGAAGAAAGCGCGGCTCTGGCTGGGGACGTTTGACACGGCGGAGGAGGCCGCGAGGGTGTACGACAACGCGGCGATTAAGCTGCGTGGACCACACGCGCTGACCAACTTCATCACTCCGCCGCTCAGTGAATCGCCGGAGATCAACGTGACATCAGTTTCCGGTTACGAGTCCGGCGACGAATCTCACAGTCACAGCCTATCTTCTCCCACTTCAGTGCTCCGGTTCAGAACACATTCTAACGAAGAAGCGGAGGCGCTGAAGCATTCTAAACCGGTCCAAGAAGGTAGTGAGGCTAATGAAAGCTCACCGGTTCAAGAGCCCAAACCTTGCCAAGAACCGGTTCAACGGGATACTTGCTTTTTACCGGATTTTACACCGATGGAAATGTCATTTCTATACAATTTCTTCAACTTTGAACCTCCCGGTCCAATCCATTTTGACGACACACCGGTTTTTGCTGATAATTTGTTGAGCGATGACTTGAGTGGCATGTTTACCGACCCGATTCACGATCTTGAACTATCGTCAACGTGGCAAGTCGACGACGTTTTCGAAGACATAGGTGAGGATTTTTTCACCCTTGATCCCCTTATTGTACTTTGAGAGTGCTTTACTTGTGTGACTCTTACCGCCATTGAGTTACCCATTTTCGGCAAATTTTGCATCAGCGACGGCCAAAAAATCGGCTAGTTTCTACCTTATAGAGTAGTTTTGTTATTTATATATGTTCAAATGTCTCCGTTAATTTGAACGGAACCGGAGTGGAGTTTTGTAAGATTTTTATGTTTCTATGATAAATAAACGAGCCTTATGGGAGTGTAATGCTACATTTTTTTTGTTTTTCACATATTGTATTTAAAATTACTGTGTGTGGGATTGGTGGATGAGAGGAAATTCATCGTAGACCAAGATGGTGGTTAACAAACGATTTTCGATGGCTTGTTGTTGTTCGGCCGAGTCTAACAAACAACAACAGTGAAAAGGCTGCATGGAGCTGTTCTGGAAACTGCTCTCCGACGATCAAGTTAATGACCGAAAAAGAAGAGATAGCAAAAAAATTATTCTTGGCTCTTGTCTAAGAGAGAGAAAGTCTGGAGAGAGATAGTCAATATTGCTTACTTGTGAGAGAGAATTTGTCCCTCTTTATAGCGCAACTCGACACATGTGAGGACGCTCCAACTACCATATTAGCCAGTAAGTGGTTGAGTCAATCAAGCCCTTAGCGTGGTTTACAGTTAACCCATCACACTATCTGTGTTTGAACCCAGCGTGCGGGTAACATAAAAAATTTGTCGTGTAAGTTACCACTGACTCTGAAGCTTGACTTAGAAAACTCCATCAAATAAGCTCATCAAACAAGCTATTGCGTAAAGATACCAACCAAACTTGCTATGAAGCGATAGTTTGGCAGCGGTGGTCGTCCTGAGTGAAGTAAGATATTTTATCCTCTTGCTCTGTGTTTGTTAAATTGAAAAGATTATAAAAATCATTGAATTATTTACTTTTTTTTTTCATTTATTTTTCTTCCACCAAATTTAGTATCAAAAACACAACCTTAAAAAGATTCTATTTTTATTATTGTGAATCAGATATACCATTTTGGAGTACACGAGATACCTTCAATAAAAACAAAAAGTAAAAAATTAACAAAAAAATCAATAAAAAAAATACTTCATCAATTTATCTCAAACAAGTGCTTAGAAGTGTCAAAAAATGATTATAAATGTTTTCATTATGAATTATGAGTGATTTGATGGTATTTGTCCCAAGTTGCACTGATTTGAAATTGTTGGAGAAACATGGCATAGCCAGAATGGCATTCTTTTTGGGGGCATACGGGTAGCCGTGATTTGCGGTGGCAACGGAGTCGAGTCGGTGTGATCGTACCAATTAATTCCGACTGAAAATATATAGATTTTGCCTTTTACATTCCTAAAACAATCACGGAATGTGAAGTCTACAACCAAAGGCAAGGCAAGGAATATTTCAACTAACGAATGGCGTACCCACTATCATAAGAAAATCAACGTTTTTAAGGAGTAAAAAATGATGCACCTTACAACTTTTAACTTTACAAAATTACCCTTTTAAGAATTTTAAAAATTATTTAATGTTGTGTTTGGATCACAGATTTGATAAAAATAAAAATATAATATACTAACCGAACAAGAATCTCCATTAACAAGCAAAATTAGTCACTAAATAAATAACATATAGAGCATAAAAGATTCTACATCTATAAATATTATACAATAGTATTTTATTATTATATTTATTTATAAATATTTTAATAATTTTATGATTAATTCATA
>BRYF01000002.1:955000-960000 GCA_030159135.1 Actinidia polygama | reverse complement strand
AAAAAGTACTCATTTGGTAATTGATTTGAGTTAAATCAGAAATTATATGCCAATTTTACATGGTAAATATGTATTATCATTTACTCATTTGCTATTTGAGTACGTATAACACGTGGATCATCAATCTTCGTGGCCATGATAACGTGATGTAATGCATTTTTTTTTTAATAAAACGAATAATATCTACCTTTCACCTGTCATGCAATTGGACAACTTTTAAAGTATTATTTGTCCCATGAACACGTACCCAGCAGCAGAACGTTATAGTTATGCATTTTGTTAGATAGGTTTTTCTTTCGTTAATTTGCAAATTTTAACGATATAATTTTTTTCTTCTTCAGAATCTCCTTTGAACCTCCGATATTTTTTATTTTAAAAATATAAGTTTTTTTTTCTTTTGGATTATAGGAAAAGTGAGACAAAAAAACTACCATTGTTGTTTGGGGTAGCTAAAAATTATGTACATTTTTTGGTCTACAATTTCATGATTTTTTGGGATTTGGAAGTCTGAAAAAATCTACCCCAAACAAGTTTAAAAAAATCGTTTAAAAAAAAATCCATCATATATAAATTTAGCTCAAAACAATCCTAAAAAACTGAAATATTTTAGCCCAAAACCTGAATATAAAACCTAATCCAAACAGACCTTAGTTTCTCCATTTCCCTGTCTTCTCAAATACTTAATATGGGTTTTCCCTTCATAAATCTATCTAGAAATGCATACCCAAACACAGCCTAACATTTATCCAAGAAAAAAAACAAGGCCAGGACTGTAAAAGTAAAAAAACAGAGTCTGGAAAATCATAATTAATTTTACTTGTCCAGTCATTTTCAGTACTGAATTGAATTGGTGCTAAATTGTAATTTTTCCAAAACTGTTGAATCACCTTATAAAATCAGCAATAAATCTCGTACAAAAGTCAAACAAAGAATTAATTCTTTTTGTCAGTTAGCTACCCGAAACTGCTCTTTCCAAGAATAGAATAAATTCCTAAAATAGAATGAAAATGAAAATTATATATATATATAAAATACTATTCATTTTGAATCTCAAAATTATCTTTCATTTGAAATTCATTTGATTTCACCTGATATTATTTTTTTTTTCAAAAAAATATCACTTTCTTATTCTCAAAGGTATGTGACTCACATAGGTTCTTATTTAATGGACAAAAAATCTTTAAATTTGAACATATTCTTTACCCCTTAGATCATTTTTTAGTGAGACCCACACCCAAAAAAAATTAAAACACTTCTTTCTTTCTCCTTCATTTCTTTTAAAATAGCAAATTTTTTTTCAAAATCATTGTAATTTTTAATTTATTCTTTATTTTGTAGCAATATATCTTATATGTTTTTCAAACTAGCAATATATATCTTGATATATGCATATAATATATCTTTTAATTTGAGATTATAAAACGTCAGATAAAATAGATTTGAGATTCAAAATGAGGTGTAATTTATATAGAGATTAACACATTTCTTCTAAGATTTTTCAAAAACCTTTTTTTATGGAAAAAAATTATATAATTTGTGTAATATACATATAGTTTAATTTTTGCCTTTACTTTTCAATGATAGTTTAATTTTGTCTTATACATTATACAAGATTATAAAACAGCCCGTGTGTGTGTGTGTGTGTGTGTGTGTGTGTGAGAGAGAGAGAGAGAGAGAGAGGACAGATATGTCGAGCAATTTAAGGAAATTTGGGTCCCCACTTCTTAACTGCTCAAAATCTTAGCCACATTCTTACGTCCACATCCCATGAATTAAAAATCTTTATCATTTAACGAATTACACGATATTAATGGGGTGATTCTATTTGAACTCAAATTATTTCTCTCTAAACCCAAGTTTCTCTTTACACCCTAACGATAAACTTGTCTTCTTTCTTCACCCATATCCACTAACATCTTTCAGTCGCTTCTACCACTGCTTAGTGGCCATGTTTTTGCAATCTCTTATACAATCACCATATACATACTTCATGTGTAATCTGTAAAAGCATATACCTGTATATACATGTAGCCATATGTACTTACATATAGATGTTTAATAAATACAAAATGATTAGCATTTAATTAAGGAGGTCTGAAGTTTGTTGTTATGGGGATTAATTTTGTTCCCCACCAATATAGATAAATTAGATGTTTATACAGTTATTAATACAAGCTTTTGCAACTAAGGCCCCGTTTGGGTTAAATTTTTATAGCTATTTTGATTTTCTAGGTTTTTTATTTTTAATATTTTCGGACTCCACCAGTTAAGAAAAACTGAAAAAGTATAAAATTTTGATCAAACAGTGAAAACAAAAAAACTCGAAAACCAAAACAGTTAACCCTCAAAAAAAACTTATCGTAAACGGAGGACTAAGTGATTAGTTACTACCAAAGGAGAGAGTGGTTTTGAAGATGTAAAAAAATTCCCCAAGGTTTCATTTGGAGAGGGAAGGAGAGAGAGAAGTGGGGGTTGGGGGGTGGGGGTGGGGGTGGGTGGGGGTGAGGCTCCGTTACTCGAGTCTATCGCTAATTATTTTTCC
Source organism: Actinidia polygama (assembly GCA_030159135.1). Taxonomy (NCBI): domain Eukaryota; kingdom Viridiplantae; phylum Streptophyta; class Magnoliopsida; order Ericales; family Actinidiaceae; genus Actinidia; species Actinidia polygama. The sequence goes on along the minus strand of BRYF01000002.1, from coordinate 957,458 downwards.
AGTGTCCTGTAGTTTAAAGCAGTGATACCTGCCGTCTTGGCTCTATCAGAAGTAGACTTTTGGTAAGCATTAGTAGTAGACTAAAAATTATTTTGATTCAATTTTTCTTTAGTTAATGACTTGTAATTTAGCTCCTGTTCTTATTTTATCATTTAGAAAACATTATTTGAGCCCTTGAGGGTATATCAATAGTTTCGTGTCAATGCGAGAAACTTCAGGGGAGTTAAGTGTAATTTTACCTTTGAATTTATTTATTAAAAACTGAAAGGTAAATGAGGGTAAGAAGGTAAATTACTGCTCTCTGTTAACGGCATCTAGCCGACAAGTCTGTCAGGGGAGGTCAGTGTCATTTTGAAAATGTGAGGGGAGGTCCGTGTCCTTGTCTGAATTCTAAAGGCTGGTCCGTACCCAAGCCTTGCACAAAATCAACTTTTGGTAACTAAAAATCTAAAAAAGTTTAGAAAAGACCCCATTTTTGCATGCCTAAACGTGGAAAGTTTGACAATTTAGAATTTGGTAATGATTTATAACCACAAATTTCCCTACAGAGTTTTAAAAGTCTCCTCTTGTCTTTTCAACTCAACCAAAACACCATTGTTTTTTATTTTGTAAGAAAATAAAACATCTAAATCAAAGGAGTAAACGAACCTAAAAAGTAAAAAAATTACTTTTCTTTTTTCTACAATTGAGACAAATTGGTGTTTCTATACTAAATATGATGTCTGAATTTGAGCCTTATTACCGTAAAATGTAATTCTTATTTCTCTTTTCTTAATTCTTAAATTGAAAAAGTAAATAAAATTTTATTAATGAAAAAATTCACTAAAATAAAAATAATCTAAAATAATTTAATTTATCCAATATCTGACTACATTTATTGCGTAATTTTAAAATTTTCATTACCTCATATGACTCGTATGAATTTTGGAACAAAAATTATATTTATAAATTATTTTCATCAATTGGGTGGCACGTGACGTGTGTATGGGCTCATCGCACACGCGGATTGAATCGAGTAACGGCTATTATACGGGCCACGTGGAACGAGTCAGGCATGACCTTTGGAAATCATGGGTATTAGTGGGTGGAACCCCAGTTTGTGGGGCCCATTGGGTCCACTACTAACCTCGTAGGCAAGCGCGTGATTGGCCTAATGGGTCGAAAATATCTTTTCTGATAAGACCACGCTCGATTATTGGTGCGTAGCCAATCACGGGGAAGAGAGGCATTGTGGGTCCTGCGCTTTGGAAATTTTTCAATAGCAATAGTAGCGACAAAGCTAAGTAGCTAACTAGTTAAAACTTATTTAAAATTGATTTATTTTGTACAGTTAAAAAGACATCATAAATCTTGTTAATTGTTGATTTCGGCTCGAACTCGACTCTATTAATTTATATTATATAAAAACACTATATTACTGAAGATTGAAATCTTGATTAACAAATAAATTTAACTTAGAATTGTTGTACTCGCAATAAACAAAGACTTTACGGTACGAGTTTTTTAAATTTTAGAGAAACCACCACATTCTATTGCCTAAAAGGGATTTAAACTTGTAATCTCATATCGCTAAGTACTAACAAAATTATATCTAAAATCTAACGGGTAGTGTATTTTCTCTCTCTTAACTATTGCCCAGAGGGTCAGTTGTTAGTAAAATCCATGGCTAAATTACAGCAACCACACCAGACTCTTTAGAGAGAGAGAGAGAGAGAGAGTAGGCAAACATCACAACAGGCCTCCATCAGCCTATAGCCAAAAGTAGCTAATTTCTGTAGGAATGCTATTGCCCTTGTGGATGCTCTTAGGGGGATAATTTGACATGTGAATATGCATATTGTTGTTTGCAAGTTGACCGACCAGGCCGTAATCAGCCGACAATCTGCACAAACGTGAGATTATTATTACATGAGAGAGAGAGAGAGAGAGAGAGAGAGAGAGAGAGAGAGAGAGAGATCTTGTTTTGATTACGTTTTCAAAAGAGTAGTCTAATTTGTGTTTCTCAAGTGAGGTTTTGGTCATGGAAGTTAATACGAACTCAAACAAAGTGTCTACACAGCAGCACCTGAAGATCAATCATAAAAGTCTGTCTCTCTCTCTCTCAATTATCAACACATGCAATAAGAAAAGCAGAGTCAAAAAGGTAATGGTTATATTCAAATATAGAAACAAGCCGTCCTACGTCCTTCAAACAAGGGTCTGGGTTGGGTGTGCTATGAGTTGACATTCTTTCATTAGTTTTTTCAATTTCGATTTACTAGGAAACAACCTTGATAAATCAACACCAACAGCTATCTTCCACCACTCCCTCCAAAAAATGCATTGGATAACAATGCATAAACTACATATATATTCATTGTAAGTTCAACTTCCTAAATAAATTTACAAGTATTTTAATATTTGGCTATGATAAATCATAAATATAAGGAAAATGTTATTTATAGTAAAAAAGTTCAGA
>BRYF01000002.1:815000-817500 GCA_030159135.1 Actinidia polygama | reverse complement strand
ATTTTTAAACTTTTGTCTTTAAATAAGCAATTTTAATATAAGTTAAACTATACCAAAAATCATCGCATCTCTCTCTTATGTGGAACAATTCCATCTTAAGCTGGATACTTCCTCTGGCACAGCAAATAACTGTTTGGGTACTGGAATATGTTTTTTATCATTCTTTGGATTTATGAAGATTACTGGCCTGTACTTAATATCTTGTTGCAGAAGTATTGAAGCAAGTTTTAGAAGTTGCAGAGGTCAATGCAACCAGATTAGTTTTATCATTCTTTTTAATTTGGCTGTGATCGAATTGCTGGCTGCCATTTGTTTCAGCAAGCTGAGATTCTCAGCTTATATTTCAGTTGGTTGAGTTTTAGGAGAGCCGAGAAATTGTGGTTTCCACCTGCACCAGTTGCGTATTACCCAGTCAGAGGTCAATTTGTGGGGTCTCCCAGCACCCAACAAGTTACAAACTTCAATCAATTCTATCTTTTTTGTGGCTTTTTATATTTGAGTAGTGCTATGAGTATCCCAATATTGCATCCTAAATGCACATTTGGGTGAGGTGGTGCATTTAGATTGGCCGACATGACTGGGTGGACCCGGCCAATCTAAATGCACCACCTCATCCAAGTGTGCATTTGGAGTGCAACATTGGTAACCATACCATTTTCCTTTATATTTTCGTGGAAAAAATGGTTGATGCATAAGCTTCTCTTCCAATGGATTATGAGGTCTAGCACAGCTTGTAAGGGACAGATGCATATTCAACTCCACCTCCCTCCTCCCCAACCTCTTCCTCCAGTACCCGGTGTAACCGGTCTCGGCACGCGTAAGCCACATGCGATCCCCCGTGGCCGTCGTACACGCCGAGGAAATCGAATTTCGCTAAATCTCTGGCCATAAACCCTAGCTCTGCCTTCACAGCGTCCTCCATCTCTCTTCTCCGTCCGATCACCGAAACCGAACCGTACGGAGACGAAACGCCGTCGCTTGGTGATTCTTCTCGCTCTTCGAACGCCTCTGATCCGAGATTTGAAATTCGTGAAACAACGGCGTCGTTTTTCGAGGTGGGCTCGCAATCGCATTCTGAGCGGTCATTCCCGACGTCTTTGATTTGAAATCGTCTCTTCTCGGAACAACGGTCGGCGCCGGAGAGTGTTTCCCCGTCGCCGCCGGCGATTGCATTCACCGGAGTTCCTGTCTTCTCCGGCGAGAGGACTTCGTGCTTTACACACTGTGCTGACACACCTCGTCGGAATCTGAATACGCCGTTCTCCAGTAACTATCGAACGCCGCAGAGGTACGCCTCAGGCCGTTCATCATTCGGTGGAGTAAACAAAAGAGGATATTTTACAACGCATGCGGTGGACTCAAAACTTTCGTAACAATTTAGGCTCTATTTGGTAATGCTTAAACGCCATAAGTTTGTTATCAAAAATGTTAAATTTTTTTGATTTTTTGACTTTACTTTAGCTAAAATTGAGCAAATAAGCAAAATTAAAAAAGAAAAAAAGCTAATTTTAATTGGTTTATTTTGCTTATTTTAAGAAAAAACTAGCCAAAAACTAAAAAAAACTGGTGCCAAACAGAGCCTTGGTCTGGTTTATTTTCGCCACGTGGGCTTGATGCGGCGGTGTACTTCGGGAATTGGGGAACGACTTCGTGTGCGGCTGTAATCAAAGTAGTGTGACATGTGGCAGTCGGATCGTGCGATGAGTGATTTCGGCGGGAGATATTTGTATAATTGTCCAAGGTAACTGATTACGTGGCCGTTCTTATGTTTCTGAGAGTATATTTTAGTTTGATATTGGAGAGTTGATCGGATGAGAGTGCGCCCATGTTACCTACGTGGCAGAATGATATCCACCAATTTGTATAATTGCGTGGTGTTCGTATGTTTCTGAGAGTATATTTTAGTTTGATATTGTTGTACCAGAATATTGACTCCTTGGATTCTGAGTCATGAAATAGTAGACACTTGTTGGGTGCAAGTGTGCAACGGGTTCGTGGACCTCGTACCTTGGGTAGTCGGTGACAATGTTACTTGGTGCGTTCCAATTTATTTGTCTTTTTTAAGTCATTTGAACTTATTTTTATTAACAAGTAATATATTTTTGTGAATAAACTTTAAAGACCAATCACATTATCACAATTAGTTATTAATTATATAGTGTGTTTCAAAATTTATTAAAAATGATATAACTTAAAAAATATAAATAAATTTATAAAATAAATAGACAAATATATTAGGATGGAGGAAAAATATAGAGTGATAAACGAGCCAAACAAATTTAAACTTAGTTTAAAAATTTAACTAAAAAATAGGTTTGAATTTAGCTTGTTTATCAAACAAACTGAAGTCAAACGATTTTGAATTGAGTTGATCACGAGTCAAGCTTGAGTATCTTGAGTTTTCTACCCATTTTAAGATTGAAACTTTTTCATTAAAACCACGCTGCCACTCCTTTCACTATTTGAAGACTGAAATTACATTATGCGTTCTTGTTTTATA
>BRYF01000002.1:770000-772500 GCA_030159135.1 Actinidia polygama | reverse complement strand
GGATCAAATCCACTTACAGAAGCCAATTCCAAATGTGAAAACAAGTTGTGATCAATTGGTTGAGTTCAACAGAAGGAAAGGACAAAAGAGCAACTAATAACACAAGTGATGAAATGAATCTAGTCACTTTTGAATGCTTTGCATCTAAATACAAGCCTTTTTTTTCCCAAAGTCCCCATCTCTTCTGGGGCAAAGAAAATGATCCTGCCGCCCAACTTTAGATGCTTCTTAACATCACCAACAATTTTTTTTTTTTTTTAAGGGGGCGGGTTTTCGACACTTTTATTTTGTCCATATTCACTTTAAAAAAAAATTATTGAGTATTTTTTCCCGTTATTTCTATTTGAAATTAGACTTAATTTGAGAAAAATACCTAAATAGATTTATTTATTTATTTTTTTTTTTAAAAAAAAGATGAAAATAGAAATGAGAGACAGCTGGAGTGGATTGTCTCATACTGCTCTGTCTTTCTTCACAAATTCTAATTGGAATTGGAATTGGAATTGCTTTGACATATGGGTCCCACATTTTTGCCCTTATTTGGCCCAAAAACTCAAGCTCCGTTTTTGTTTTCTATTGAATGCAAAATATAACAGCATCTACTAAAACTGCTTCAAAAATCGATATTTAACAAAATTAATGGTCGAGGTAGCTATCATGACTTTGTCACTCCAACAAATACTTCAAATATTAAATTATTTTTTTAAAAAAAACTTTTGTCGAAGTACACTAAAAAAGATTTAAATACTATGTCAGAATTATCACAATGATTTGTAATTAACTATACAATAGTTATTACTAAAATAATTGTGGATTAAAAGAAAATCGAAATAAGACAACGATGGCTAGAGGGTGTTTTTCAGCTTCTCTGCTCTTCCTATGGCCGAGTCTTCAACACAGCAATAATGAAAAAGATTGTCTGGAGTTATTTTGAGAACGACTCTCCAATGGTTAAGTCAGTGACCGGAGAAATAAAGAAAAGAGAAGAGAGCAAATGAAGATCTTTGGCTTTAGTGAGAGAGAGAGAGAGAGAGAGAGAGGGAGAGGGAGAGAGTTGATTACCTTAGAAAGAGAGAGGTTGATGTCTTTTATAGTATAGCTCGGCGAGTGCATGAAAGCGCTAGCTGCTGTATTAATGAATAGGCAACGAACTCAATCATGTCTCTATGGGCATGGTTGGTGACTAGCATGTCACATCAGGAGAACTTGCACCCAAGTGTGTGGGTGGCACTTTGCATGTACACTACCCGTTGTCCCCATAACTCAATGGAGACATCCTGACGAGATGGTTGTTGTGTCCAGTGTTCGAGCTCCCGTGTCTAGGTGATCGGCCAAACTTACTGTAGAGCGACAGTCCATCAGTGGCTTGCGGTGGAGCTTGCCCTAGGAATAAAATTGGATATATTATCCCCTTACAATAACTAAAGACCCGTACCTACTTCTAAAAAATGATAATTTCTAACAATCGCCCACTAATCAGTGGTTAATACAAGGCTTGCAAGCTATAAATTAAAGACACAATTCACTCACAAGGGTATTTGTATATTTTTTATATTTATCAATACACTTTTTGTGTTAAATAATTTTCACACAATTTTTTTTTCAAAAAAAAAGAAAAAGAATACTAAACAAAATCAATTTCAAGCAATCATATCATCCCTTTTTCTGCATTATTGATATCAATATATTGTGGCTGTTTGATGTTGCAATTAAAGTGTTCTCACATGATAATCCATGACATTTTGTTCTCATGCGCTAAATTTCCTTTGCTAGACAAAAAAAAAAGAGAAGATATTTATATAATCTTATTACATGTTTCATTAGAATTTAGGCCTTCCTAATTTGGTTCTTTATTGATATGCCTATTAAGTTTCTCTTTCGATTCTTGATCCCTTCTCTGCTTTCCATTTCTCTCACGTTTTTCTATTGCGCTTTTGCTTCCGTTTTCTCTCTAATGTTTTCTACTTTCGCTTCTTATTTTGGTATACAGTTGAAGAGTAGAGATGATGTGAAATTTTACACAAACCAGTCAAGAAGCCTACTGGCTATAAGGGCCTTTCCGCCTGGCGCCCGCACAAATTGCAATATACCATTGTCCTCATGTTTGCATGGTAGCAGTAGAGCAGGGACCATGGGCCATGGGAGAGACAAGCATGCCTGTAACAAATTTTATTATACAATTTTGGATCTATCATGATGGGTGACAAAGTGTCTTCTTGTGCCCACTTGTGTCACATTGCACTTTGGGTTGTGTTGTATGATTGTTGTATCCATGCCCAAATTATTTACATAGATAAAGCCATGTTTGGAGGGATGGAATGAAGGGAGGGTGATTCGGTGCGACCATCATCCCAAAGGTATTTTAGTAAGTTTAGCTACTAATATGTTTGGAGCTATATATATTTGTCGCCCTAATATTAAAACTTATATTGTATCTTATACTTTTATGTTACATTGGATAATGGTACAAGATAAAATAATCCCCTTAAACTAAATTTGG
>BRYF01000002.1:642500-647500 GCA_030159135.1 Actinidia polygama | reverse complement strand
AAAATAAAAACTGGAAACAGAAATAGAAATAAAATCAAAAATTAAAATATAAACTGAAAACAGAAAATAAAAATAGAATCAGAAAACAGAAATAGAAATAAAAAGAGAAAATAGAAACAGAAACAAAAAGAAAAAGACAACAAAAATATCAATATCAATAGAAACCGAAAATATAAAAATGGGAATAAAATTAGAAATTAGAAATAGAAAATAAAAACAAAAAGCAAAAATAGAAAACAGAAAACAGAAAACAGAAACTCGAATAGAAATAAAAAAAAAACTAAAAACAGAAAACAGAAATAGAAATAGAAATAAAACTGAAAACAGAAAATAGAAATAGAAACAGAAAACAGAAAATAGAAATAGAAATAGAAATAGAAACAGAAACTGAAAACAAAAAATAGAATCAGAAAACTTAATATAAATAAAAACAAAAATAGAAATAGAAACAAAAAAGAAAAAAGAAAAAAAAATAGAAAAAGAAAAAGAAAATAAAAATATCAATATCAATAGAAACCGAAAATATAAATAAGAATAGAAAATAAAAATAAAATAAAAACGGAAAGCAAAAACAGAAACAGAAAACAAAAATGGAAATTTGAATAGAAACAGATAATAGAAATAAAAATAGAAATATAAAAAAATAAAAAATAAAAAATAAAAACTGAAAACAGAAATAGAAATAAAAATAAAATTGAAACAGAAAATTGAAATAGAAACTGAAAACATAAAATAGAATCAGGAAATAGAAATAGAATTAAAAACAGAAAATAGAAATAGAAACTGAAAACAGAAAATGGAATCAGAAAACAGAAATAGAAATAGAAACAGAAACGGAAAACAAAAAACAAAAATAGAAAAATAAAAAGAAAACAGAAATATAAATAGAAACTGAAAAAATAAATAGGAATAGAAACAAAAAATAGAAATAGAAACTAAAAATAGAAATAAAAACAAAAAACAAAAACAGAAATAGAAATAGAAAACAAAAAACAGAAACTGGAATAGAAACAGTTAATATAAATAAAAATAAAAAATAAAAACCGAAAACCGAAATAGAAATAAAACTGAAAACAAAAAATAGAAATAGAAACTGAAAATAGAAAATAGAAATAGAAACAGAAAATAGAATCAAAAAATAGAAACGGAAAATATAAATAGAAACAGAGAACAAAAAAGAAAAATAGAAAAAGAAAAAGAAAAAGAAAATAGAAATATAAACTAAAAATATAAATAAAAAGCAAAAACAGAAACAGAAAACAAAAATAGAAACTGGTATAGAAATAGATAATAGAAATAAAATAAAATAAAATAGAAATAAAACTGAAAACAGAAAATCGAAATAGAAACTGAAAACAGAAAATAAAAAAGAAAAAGAAACATATAAGAAATGGAAAATAGAAGCAAAAAATAAAAAACTGAAAATAGAACACACTAGAAAAAAAAACGAAAGAAAAAAAAGCTGTAAACAAAAAACAAACAAAAAAAACGAAATAGAAACAGAAAAAATTCGAAAACATTTTTTTTTTCAGAAACTGTAAACAAAAAATAATAGAAAAATGTTATACAGGAATAGAAAAAAAATGACAGCAGAAATAAATAAATAAAGCAAAGCAAAATTTGAAATATTTTTTTAGACTATGAAAACAGAAACTAAATTTTTTATTATTATTCCTACCCCCATTCATATAAGAAATGGAAAATAGAAGCAAAAAATAAAAAACTGAAAATAGAACACACTAGAAAAAAAAAAAAAAAGCTGTAAACAAAAAACAAAAAAAAAACTGAAATAGAAACAGAAACAGAAACAGAAAAAATTCGAAAACATTTTTTTTTTCAGAAACTGAAAACAAAAAAAAATAGAAAAATGTTATACAGGAATAGAAAAAAAATGACAGCAGAAATAAATAAATAAAGCAAAGCAAAATTTGAAATTTTTTTTAGACTATGAAAACAGAAACTAGATTTTTTATTATTATTCCTACCCCCATTTCATTCCATTCCATTCGAAACTCAATTTTATACGCAACCAAACATTATAATGAGAATAATTATTCTTACCTGATTTCATTCAAACTCATTCATACCTTCATTCTATTTCTATCCAAATCATAGCCTAAGAGTGTGTATATATATATATATATATATATATATATATATATATATATTACTGCATTGATGGTGTACAAGTGTTAAACTTACAAGAAGTCAGTTCACAATCAACAGCTCTACCACTGGGGCTACTGCATGTTCTCTGTCTTTAGTTGAACTTCAAGGCATATAGACATTGAAATACATGTTAAAAGACATATAAGAAACGAATATAACTGTGAAAGCATCAACGGTGGAAGAGAAAATTATTACTAAAAATACATATTGACTTTAAAAACAAGATTCACACCTTGTCATCGTCAGATATTAGCACCCTTCACACCGGCAAATATAAGAAAACTCGCATTAAAAAAGCTTAAAATAGATGGGATGCAATTAAATGTAAACTATCAAAACTTTAAAAAAAAAACGAAGTTAAAACGGAAAACTGAAACAATTGCAACTCGTGAATAAAGCAACAAGTTTTCTTTTTCTTTAGTACTGAAAAACATGCCAAACTAAAAGATAACTCTGTTATTATGCATAAAAAAAGAAAAAGAAAAGATATTGATAGAAAAAAGAATACAACATAAAAATGATTACCTCCAACTTTTAATGCGCTGGACAAAGTCTCCAATAAACAAAATAACATTTAATATGCATAAACTGCAAAGTCATCAAAATATTACAACAAAGCAAACACGATTTTAGGTTGCAAATCAACTATTAAAAACCAAAAGGAACCGAAGATTGCACATAGAAAGAGAAGTTGTTCCACTTAAAACATAGCTAATTCCCCACAAAAAGGAAATAATTCTAAATTTACTACTAATAACTACCATGAAGGAGGCATTAACCCTTATGTGTTTCAATAGGCTGTAGAAGAGTGGTCTTCACCCCAAATCCACAAAACAATAGTATATAAAGCAACCACAAGCAAACTTGGTGGTCGCAGCATTCCAAATCCTTAGAATCTCAGCTCTTACCCAAAATCATATAAATGTAAGGTTAATTATAGCTTCTTAATCAACACACAAGTCAGTGAATAAAGTTCTCTCCTCAAACAATTAGCAAACCACAAATAAGAATTTCAAAAAACGTCAAAACCGCTCATTCAGTTGATCACAATTTTTTTTTACAACCATCAAGTTTTCAAATAATAAAATTATAGCCAAACAAAGAAGAGCAAGACATGAACAATAAGACGGATTGTAAAATCTTACACAAGTTGCAGTACCAAAATATCGACCTGTAAGTTTTAAAACATACAGGAAATGGAAAGGTTATTTTACAAAGGTAAAGGAAGAAATTAGATTTACTTTACACTAATATTAACCTGTCTAAAGAAAAATAAATAAAAGAAAAAAAGAAAAGCAGAAGAGGGTGATAGAAATCCATGGGTATTCTCTAAGGCTGTTTTTTAAATCATGGATTTGGTGAGGGAAAGACTAAATAAAGTCAGATAGGCAACAGTTCAAATCCACATGATCTCTTAGCAAAAAAAAAGAATCCACAGAATACAAACTTACCTCTAGTTCCTTCTCAAGCAATATTTCACTCGAACCACACCTTGACAACACATTCAGCAACACCTTCCAACTTGTTAGACTCTTTTAAAGTAAAAAGAGTGAGGAAAAGTGGTACAATCGGCAGAAGAAAACCAACAGCTAAAGAACCAAAGTTATCCAAATGAAAAGAATAGAAAATAACTATAAAAGACAGAGTAACAAATTATACTTGAGAAAGCCACAACCCACAACAACTCCAAAAGAAAAATAGATCTGCAATCCAAGAACCATAGAAAATGAATTTCTTTAAATACGAAGAAAGGAGATAGAAAAAGAAAAAGAAAAAGATCAAGACCACTGATATAACAACAACAACAAATATAGCAACCCAAATAAAAAAGGAAAAAGAACACATACCTGAGCAAATGACCAGCCAACTTTTAAAACCCCCAAAACACATGAGAGAGAGCCTAAATATTTGCAGCAGAGAAATGGTGTCTCTGATGATATTGCCAAGGAAGTTTACAATTTAGATCAGCTTTGACAGAAAATAAAAGGGAACACAAAAGAAGCCAGGATCTGAAAGGGTATTTTACATGTTTATACGTAAAATGATGGAAGTTATAAGGGCAAAATGGGAAAATAAATTAGGACGGAAATTTTGAGCTGAAACACTTGAACAGTAAAATGCCACTCTCTCTTATATATAGGAAGGAGAAGGATATCTATGAGATAATAAGCAAATTAGACAAACATTATCAACCAATTGAAGTATGAGAAACGAACAAGCTTTGATGAAACCTATTCATTCAATTGTTTATGAACATTCATTATATAGTTATTACAACTTTTGCAAGTGATCAATGGGCCATTCTTGAAGAAAAATTCTGGATAAAACTACATGTTGTAGGACAATCTATATTTAATTCAACTTAACAGTTATGTTCCTAAGTTCCTGCTGTTCTCTTTCTCCAGTTCTCTTCAAAATGCCCTTTCTGATTCAATCACAATATGCTACTGAGATAACCTAGCAAAATATAGCTGCAGTTTCCTGAATTTTTAGCAGTTTGAACGGTACCATAATACAGATAAAGAGTAACATAAGTGAAATCTCATGTACCTAAATTCATCAATGACAGCTATATTTGCCACTCACTTTATCAATCTACAAGGTCCAAGCCCTCAAAGTTCTTTAATGTCAAAAATGGAGGTAAAGCAAATCTGCAAAAGAACCAGTCAGTTTAGCTAAAAGACAGCTCAAGCTTGTATGTAAGCCTCATGTAACAACATTGGCGAAAAAATGCACACATATTCTTTATGTCAGCTTCTCTACAACCTAGCCTAGGCGTGTCAACTGTCAGGGATATAGGGATATAGCTTTGAAGCCAGCCCTTTTAGCCT
>BRYF01000002.1:632500-635000 GCA_030159135.1 Actinidia polygama | reverse complement strand
GAAATTACTCAAATATTATTTTATATATTTTTTGCCTTTACTATGTGAAATTACTCAAATATTATTTTATGTAGTTAGAATTTCAAAATATAAAACATAAATAATATTTTTGAGTAATTTCACCTCATAAAAAAATACAATAAAAAAGGAAAAAAATGCAGTAAAACACCATCATTACCAGCGACACAAGCAGAAAAAAATTTACATAAATTTATTTCACTCGTATTCCAAATTATCCTTATCATTGACCTATATAATGTATGAAATTTCCTTTTCTCTTTGATAAAAAATAAAATTTTCTGGAGACCATATATATTCGTTTTATGAAAACTAATTGAGAAAATAACTGAAACAGCCCTAGGGTTTGCCCTTGATAACAAATTAAAACTGAGATTTTCAATTTTAATTAATTGAGACTTAGCATTTTTAGCTCGTCCCAATTCGAACAATTTATCTCTCCCTATTTATTTAGCTTGACGACACTATGTGATTCTCATCAAAACAATTGGGAAAACAAATATTACATGAACTCAAGCCCCTTTGAAAACCTTAATCCCTACACTTAGGACACATCAAAACAAAAATTTGATAGAGTTGTAGAAATTGGGGGAAACAAAGTCTTGATTTCAAAATAAAAAAAACACGGGTGAAGTAGGGCTTGTAAAGGGCCTCAAGTGAAAAAATGAAAATTTATTTCTACACTTCTTGGAGTGATTTTGAAGGGTAGAAATCAACACTATTATTGGAGTGTAGAAATTATTTTTCTAAAAAATATCCAATTATTTTTTTTCCATAGACAGAGACAGGGACAGGGAGAGGGAGGAGAGGAATTGGAAGTATTGGCGTCGGGACCAAGACAGAGATAAGGAGAGGGTGTGAGATCGAGACAGAGAAAAAGAGAGTGACCGTGACATGAATAAAAGAGAGCGTGATCATGACAATGAGAGAGAGAGAGAGAGAGAGAGAGAGAGAGAGCAATCGCAATCACATCGTAGCAGAAGTCATTCAGGGAGGCGTTGGGAGGAGCCTGACAGAGAGAGGAGTCGGGATAGGGAGTACAAGGAAAGGGAAATGGCAAGGGAGAGGGAACATAGAGAACGTGATCGAGAAAGCAGGTATTGCATATGTTTATGTTTCTTTACTACAGTTTTGTAGACATCGGGGTGACCTATTGATTAAAATTGCATAGCGTCAATAAGTGAAACTGTAGAAACTTTCTTTCCATGTTGAAATGGATTAATTAGTTAATTTGGGACTCAATTGAAAACTCGATTGCTTATTATGTCTAAAATAAAATTGCGATGTAATTCGGTTGTTTATCACAAGCTTTTCTTGAGGTTCTACTCTGGAGACAGTAATTGTTTATTCTTTTTTCTCCTTTGTTAATTCATTCGATAGAATTTAATATTTTTACCCATTTGATTTAGAGTTCATTTGACCACTTCCGTTCTGTTTAGTTCAATGGAAGAACACTTCCGTGTGCATGTGGAGGAGGTAGAACATCCAATTTTGAGGAAGGATGATTCACAGTTAATGCCTCAAGTTTCTTTGACCATGACTTTTCTGACTGTAGATTTAGATTGCTTAACAGGGGTAGATGGTTCCATAAAACCAAAAACTAGAAGAAGGAAATCTTCTATTCTTAGAATGAAAAAGTTACAGAAAACGATTCAAATAGAGTGTGGTGACAGACTACATTCAGAACACACTTCAGCTTGGAATATGATTGCTTTCCTTTTCTGAGCTCCTAGTAGTATTGTTCTTGGTTCTCTTTTTCATCCGAAAAATAATAGACAACAAAACCAAGTGAATATCAAGAAATAAATCGATCTCGTAGAGTCAAGATTTCCAATGAAGAAAGTTACAAAGCGAATAACAATCCCCAAACATACTTGGATCAACATGGGTGATAACAGTCTGCTCGAAATCGCAGTCATAATCATTCTGTTTCATCCCCCCGTAGTACAAATTCACAACGTACGCTGTGAGCGCTTGAACCGTATCATGAACAAAGCAGACACCGCCCTCTTTCACCGGTCAGCAATCCAACCCCAACCCGCACACATAATCAATGTTCCTTTGCAAAGCTTCATCAACAGCTACCGATTGGGGGTGTTGATGTATATAACCCTAGGGGTATTTTAGTCCTTTCAACCTAACCTAATTTGCCTATATAAACCTCTTTTGTAACCTAAATTCATTATCTGAATATATACAACTTCTTTCTCTTCTCTCTTTCTCTCTTCTCTTTCTCAACATATATACACATATATATATATACATATATATATATATATATATATTGTTCTAACATGGTATCAGAGCCAGTTTTACAACTAATATAGTTGTCCATCACTGGTCACCACCAGACGGCTGCGCCACCATCATCATCCACAACAACCTCCATACTCTGTCAGATCTGTTTCTGCGGCCAACCTTTGATTTCTTCTCTTTTCTATGTTCTGTCCACTGAAAATTATGTTCAGATCTGATTTTTGAA
>BRYF01000002.1:570000-572500 GCA_030159135.1 Actinidia polygama | reverse complement strand
ATTTAAAAATGTAAAGTTTTTTATTAAATTTTGCAAAAATAACCCCCCACTAAAGCTAAAGAAAAAGTTTGTGGAATGAAAATGGATTTTTTTTATCTTTATCGAGTTTTTTCCGAATTAGATGAATATGCATTTCAGATTCCTCTTGTCAATAAGAATGGCAAAGATGAAATTTTGATCCAACGATGAAAAGAGTTTACTAAAAACGAAAAAAATTAGAAATCAAAATATTTAAATGACCTTAAAAGTGAGGTAATTTAGTTAGTCTAAACTAGGCCTTTCATAAGTTTTTTTCCCTTAGATTGACCCAGTATATGGCTTTTTTTTTTTCCTTCTGAAATTTCAGTGTTGTCAATTTATCAAAGTTCTTCCAATTTTTACATAATACCATATATATTCTCAAGAAAATAAAAATTCCAGTGGAAGTGAACCCATTGGAGCAAGCCTGCTATGGCCCTGAGAAGAGAAGAGGGAGGGAGGTGATCAACTGCAATTTACTGGTGTTCGTTAGTTGCAATTATAATGACAAACTGTTTGGTTAATTTATTGTCTATTTTTTTCTTTCTTACTTTTATGGACCAAGACATAGGCCTGTGCTCTTGAAGGCGGCTTGTCAGATCACTTGTGAGACGTTCCATCCTATTTTGGGCCTAATATAAATGCTTTCATTTGATCACATGTTTAGAAAACCTCCTGGATTTTTCTTGCGATGAAGACCCAGGGTACTATTTTTGCTTGGTTTCTGGTTGAACGTTTAGTTCATGAACTCTTACAACAAAAGGTCTGGCTGTAGTGGACCTTGAGAGGGCATGGTCTCTCTTCTTGTAAACCATACCCTTCTTTAGCCGGAAAATAAGTTTTGAACCTGCAATTGCGACCTTGGTGTTATGGTAAGTGAGAGCAAACATTTCATGCAAGTGAGGATTTTGACTTGAAGTGTTAATTGAACATCTAATTTCACCTATTTGCTGATCGCTGATTCATCGTTCAAAAACGTGGTTAGTCGTGCGCATGAACTCGATTTTGCAGTTTATAAATTCGATGAGCACGATCAGGACTCAGTAGATTTAAAGCTGCAGTTTGCTCGCTTCCCTGGTGCACGGTCAGGTGGCGGGCATCGTGGCAAGCGTTGAAATTATGCAGTTTACAGGTGTCCAATACTATCCCCCAAGGCCCCATATGTTCGACCCTTTGACATTAATGGGCATCAAGTTATATTAAAAGAAGAATATTTTGGACGACAAATCACACTAAATTAAATGGAACAACGGTTTTGTGTAGGACCCACTCGAGTCTGGGAGTTTTGTGATAAGGAGAGATTGATCGACAGCCCGAAGTTTCA
Source organism: Actinidia polygama (assembly GCA_030159135.1). Taxonomy (NCBI): domain Eukaryota; kingdom Viridiplantae; phylum Streptophyta; class Magnoliopsida; order Ericales; family Actinidiaceae; genus Actinidia; species Actinidia polygama. The sequence continues at coordinate 571,158 of BRYF01000002.1, read as the reverse complement.
AGATTTAGCATCTCTCCGAGTTGGTGCCTTCATTAGGAGAAGATTGAACCGAGTGGGACTTTATTGATTGAGGGTCGGTTGCTCGAGCTATAAAGCTTGTTGAACTGTTTTTCTTTATTTTTTTGTCGAATAGACTTTCAGTAGACTCTGGTAATGTTATAGTTTGTATTTAATATAACGTAGCAAAAGATTTCTCTTGTTTATGTCTTGATCACAGTTTCATGTTTGGAGATACTCAATTAGAAATGAAGGATTAGCAACTGTGAAACAGGTACTGTAGCATTGCACATCTTATTTATCTTGCATATTTCTAAAGATTTTCTTTTAGTCCTATTGTGGACTTTGTAACTTTTTTTTGGCTCGTCTAGTTTTGATTTTCTATGCAACAAAAACTGTAGTTTAGTAGGTGTTCTGCCTGGTTCTCTCATTTGATAGTCTGGTGTTCTGATTTTTTCCTTAAAACTACAAGAGCTACAAAACTTTTCTTTTCTGTTTTCGAAAGGATATAGATGCCATTTTTTTTAATCCAAAACAAATTGTACTGCCCTGGAATTTTTTCAAATATTTTTCCACTTTATTCCAATCTCTAACCTATCAATATGACAAACTTGTTGCAAGCATTCCATCATTTTCTACTTACCTTTTAACACATTGCATATTTACACTGTAACCTTCTGTCCATTTGTTCTTGTTTATTAGAATTGGTCAATTTGTTCATCAAATGTAATTTTCTTAGTGTGGTGTGAGGCGTGATAGGGATGCAAATAAGTTTTGAATGTGCTTGGGGATTGTTTTGGTTCAATAAGTTTATTTTCTAATAGGAGGTTCCCTCGCAAATTGTTTCCTCTGCCGCCCAAGTCCACAATCCACATGTTAGGCAGTTTGTCCTTGTCTACTGTTGATAATTCTTCAAGAAGTTGGAGATAAGTTGTTTGAAGTTGGTGTCAAATATCATGCTTAGATTGTCAAGACAACTATGAAATATGGTTATATGGTATTCCTATTTACATGTTTACATCAGATCAATGAGTATGCGTATGCGTATGCGTATGCGTATGCATTTCTATATATTATTGTTTGACTGGGCTTCCTAGAATACAGTGTCACCTCTACGAATATTATTTATCTTCATAGTGTTGAGGTTGTCCTTGAGATGTT
>BRYF01000002.1:522500-525000 GCA_030159135.1 Actinidia polygama | reverse complement strand
TTCTTAGGGCTCCAGTCCCTCAGAGCTTGGATTGTTGTTAAAGGCGATGGCTTCGCTCTGCATCGGCGGCGATGGAGGTGTCTTTGTAGGCGAGAGTTTCTCCGACCGAGAGAGAGAGGGGCATCTCGAATCTTGATTGACGTGATCGGAAAGAGAGGAGAATTACACATCACTAAAGAAGGGCATAAATGTATTTGCCTAACCATCCTTGACAAGTCGTTTTCTTTGTTTGGACTAATAGTTTTTTTTAGTTATTTTAACTGTTTGCCTTTGCAACAAGTCGTTTTTAATGAATTTTTAATTATTTAATCAAGATTTTTTATTTTTATTTTTTATTTGTTAAGATAAGTCTTAAAATATAATTTTTTTTATCTAATTTAGAAAATCACTAAATATAAAAAAAACTATTTTAAACTATTTTTTTAGATAAAAATATATTTTTTAGTTATTATTATTATTTTTAAATTAAATAAAAAATTGTACACTTTCATACTGCTCTTAATTATTAAGTAGAATCGAAAAAAATATAAAATTTTAATCAAATAATAAAAAATTACTAAAAACTAAAAAAATGGATACAAAAGCAATTCAAAAAAACCAAAAAAAAACTTATGCCAAAGGCCTTAATAGATAAGTATACCGTAGATATGACCTGGCATTGGCCCTGGCAGCGTGGCCAGTCCTTGTTGCGTCAATGCCATACCAAGTCAACCAACTCTATTAATTGGATTATCAAATACGTTGCTGGTGGGAGCAAAATTTGATCTGGAAATAGCCCTTTTCTAGTTTGTAAAAGATTTCAGAAACACCCCTAAAAGACGGCAATGACCCCACCCGATTTCTGGACTGTTTCAGCTGTTCTACTCCAGAAAGACCATCTCTCTCTCTCTCTCTCTTTCTAAAATTATATACATACATATATATCCCTCAACAAAATCCTCTCTACTCTGACCCTCCACTTCACAATTCATGTGATTTATCTCCCCAATTCCCAAAACCATTTATCATGAGCCATTTTCACCGACTCTTCTCTAAACCTCTTCAAATTAGCCATCTCTGCCTCTGACCCCTTGCCTTTCTCTATTGTTTTCTTGTAACCTTTCATAGAAAAACACAAATCAAGACAAGTAATTTCAGTTTCTTGGGTTAACTTTTTCTCGAGATGGGTAGTGGAGACAGAATTTTCCTGAATTTTCACTTGCGTGTTCCTCATCTCCACCCCCACCACGGTGGGAAGAGAGAGGAGGAGAGAGAAATTCCGAGGGGTTGCGTGGCGGTGGTGGTCGGGCAGGGAAGGAGCAACAGAGGGTGGTTGTTCCCGTGATCTACATCAACCACCCACTCTTTATGAAATTGTTGAAGGAAGCAGAGGAAGAATATGGGTTTGACCAAAAAGGTCCTATCAATATTCCTTGCCATGTGGATGAGTTTCGATATGTCAAGGGCATAATTGACAAACAAGAGTCCCCGCACCAGCAGCAGCAGCAGCTTTTGTGCTTCAGGGTTTGAAAGCTCTATTATGGGTGTTTGAACGCCCGAAGTCGTGTAAATTTTCTATTTAATTTTCTTTAATTTTCAAGTGCTCTTTTTAATTTTCAAGTTGAATGATAAAATGGTTGCACCATTTTTGGGTGGATTTGCCTGGTTTCTGAAAGAAAAACAAAACTGTATGATGTATCTGTACATTTATATTCATCTAGATATGAAATTGTTTTTCGACACCATTTTTGGTTCTAGCTATGTTATTAGTGTGTAGTTGGGAAGCTAGAGTCTATTTTTTAAACGACTTCTCGAGGAAATATATTAAGCTTAGGTGATTGGGGTGAGCGATGTGGGACAAATCTGATACTTCTCTACATGCAAACTTGGTATATCTTCTCTAAAAACTACTCTACCTATTGCCAATTTATTTTAAGTTAGAAGTTTCGATCCTCTCTAACATGGCATCAAAGCTAGATCTTTAGTGTCTCTCTCGTCTCAGTGAAAAAATATTGGCCTGAGTTCATATCTCTACTCTCCATCTCCTCATCACATCCATATGCATAAAAATGTTAGACTTGTTCCATATCATGCATCTCAGCGATCCACGTTTCAATAACAAAAAACTTATTCCATTTGACTTATTTGTGATGCTAGATCTGAATCTGAAAATGCAAAATACAAGAAGAAACAGCCATATGGGAGAGAAGTGGAAGGGGGATTAGCTAGGAAGAAAAAAGCATAGCTATAAATATATATAATATCTAGGGTTATATATATAACATCTGGGACAAACTCTTCTGACAATATTTTTATCGTCTCTTCTAGCAATGATTTTTATGTAATTCCAATGGCAACATTAATAAAATGGTTTTTTTGCTGATCAAGAAAATTAATAAATAGTCATTCCAGTCTCATTGCTTTATTTTATTTTATTTTTTCTCATCAGTAAAAGAAAGAAAATTTTAGTAATCACCAAAAATAGTACAAGTAAGAATAAATAACAATTTTTTTCTCTCAT
>BRYF01000002.1:477500-480000 GCA_030159135.1 Actinidia polygama | reverse complement strand
TTGCATTCAATCTCTTTCTCTCTCTTTTAGGCTCAGGCTCTATTTTTCTCTTTCTAAAGATCTTCTTGCGAATATGTGGCGTGATGACCCCTTGTATATATAGATGGGGGTGAGCATGAGAGGTGTATATGGGTATCTTATGATGTATATTCATTGTCAACAATATATTAAAGTTGAAGGGAAAAGAATCAAGAATAATGTATTATATACTAGTGAATGTTGTCTTAATTTGTTAAGTCTAATTAATTTCTTTTTTTTGCCAATTTTACTTCACTTTTTATTTTTATTGCGTAATTTTTTTCGGTTAATTTTTAAAACAAAAATGATAAAATCACATAGCTATGCTTATCATAACAATTTGATCGCATTGGTAGATGAGAAAAAATAGACTTTTTGAGTTAAAAAAATGGAATATGTGGTAAGCCGCACTAAATCAAACAATACCATTCAATGCAACTGGAGATTAAAATTAAACATATGTTTGCACAATAAAATAAAATGTAATTATGTTCATCTATGTCAAAGATAAATATTGACCTTTTGTTATTGATTGAGGTGTGCGTGATCCACATGGCAAACCTAACAATGTCTAGAATTTCTTTTGCAAATTAAGTTGGAAAAGAAAAGAAAAGAAATAAAATGAGAAAATTTAGGAGAGGTGAGGAACTTATGGTAACCAATCAAAATGAACGTATGGTACCAAACAAAAGATTCTGCGAGGATAGTTTCGAGTTGACTCTATACCCACGACCTCTCCAATCAAAAACTAATCCACAATTATATGCCAATAGCAAATTTATACGTAATAATAAACTCAAACGTGACTCTTCAAATCAATTAGTAATAGATAGAGTAGTTTCTAAAAAAAAACTTAAAAGAATTTTTCTTCTTGATAGATCTATTTTATTATTAAAAAGTATGCAATACTCCATTTGGTATAGACATAATTTCGAAATTAACATATTCATACTTTTTTATGCAAAAAATGTTTCTCACAAAATTCAGTTTTTCAAAAAAACGCATATCTCTACTCCAAAAGTCTTTTAAATGGTAAAGGCGAAAATTCTTCTATGTTTATAACCGTTTCACAATCACATTCAGAGTATATGTTGTAGATATTGCACACGCATCACATGTTCATAACATGTACTTTCCCCACTGTATACACACAAGTCAAAAAAACTAAAAACAGAAACAAAAATCTCTAGCACTTAGTCAATGAATTGGTGTATGGGTATCAAGCCAAGGACAATCAAGATGAAACACTTGATTAGGGGAGACGATAAAGGTAATTATTCTTATTATATTTTTTGTATGAATTTTACGAAAGAATATCATTCCCATCAAACTAATGACTAGGCCAGTGGTTGGCACTTGAAAGAAATTGATTGCATCATATTTATTTGAAGAACCCGTTTATGCTTATGTATATTTTACTCATTAAATTAATTTAAATTTAGAATTCCACTGTTATCCGAAATTAATAAAGAGCTCACATAAGGAAGAAGAAATAATCATAGGTGAGAACTCATTTAAGATAGCTTCATTCTTTTGCATTGTTGAGACGAAATGATTCACTTGATTAATAAGTCATTCAAGTCTCATTGCTGGTTGTGTTTCTTTCCCTGTTTGTTACTTACTCCTAAACAAAACGAAAAGAAGGAAAAGGAAAAAACAAGTTATAAGTTTTATTAATTAGATATTTAGGAACTAGGTTTACGATTCTTCACACTATCCTACCACAACTAGCAACGTGATTCTAATTAAACACATCACATACCACAGGACCTTCAAAAGCCAAGCAGCAAAACATAGCCTAAATCCTAACAAAAAAACAAAAAAACCACAATTACCAATAATTAATTACTGATCTTGTCTCTTATTCTTCACGTAAAGATTCACTAACTCTTCCACCACCACATCTATGTCCTCCTCTCCTTTCATGCACAAGGTCTCACTCAACTCTCTTGCTTTATTCCTCACAGTATCCTCCCCATCAAACACTACATTCTTAATCACTTGTCCCACTTTTTCCCTATCAAGCTTCCCAGTCTTGTCCCTCACAACCTCCACACCAACACCAATATCCTCCACAAGCCTAGCATTTACTGGTAGGTCAAGGTGCATAGGTATGGCTATGATTTTGATTTCGTTTGATTATCATTGTTGGGTAATATTTGTTTTGTATTTTTGGAACGTTTCCACACAACACAACAGTAACATAAGATCACTTGTGGTGCTTTCCTTTGCATCCTCTCTCTCTCTCTCTCTCTCTCTCTCTATCTGTGTGTGTCTCTTCTTGCAAATTTCTGGGGTTAATCCCTTGTATAGTTTTTTTTTTTTGCTCTGTAAATAAAGATGTACTTCTCAAAAATGAATGTACAAAATACACTGGGCATTCCCAGGAAAGAAACAGAAGGCCATAGCCTGAAACCACTAAAGATCAAAGGAGATTAAGCATCCACCCGGCTCTAAACAAAAGAGGGGATGAAAGACTTCA
>BRYF01000002.1:337500-347500 GCA_030159135.1 Actinidia polygama | reverse complement strand
AGTTACTTTCCAAAATATTATTTTATATACAATTTATTCATGGATCGTTTATTATGTTCATGTTGATTTTGTGGCTCTCAATAGAAATATTATAAATTTCTTTTTGAAGAAATTTTATTTATTGTTTTTTAATAATAATATTTTTTTTTACGCTCATTTATAAGTTTATTTGTAGGATGTGTGACAAATTTAAACACAATTTATTGATTTTGAATAGTAATGTATATTACTACAATTTATCAAATGGATCGGTTATCATGTCCATGTTGATCTTGACCTTTTGGCTAACTAGCAAACTAGAATTAAATGCTGTGAACATGTTACATGCCTAGTCAATGGAGTGAAAACACTGTGGGGGCTTTAAAAAGTATTTTATTTGTTTTGGATTGGCAAAGCATAAAAAAATACAACAATTTGATATACAAAAAATGAAAAGAAAATGCCCTATATATTATGAAATTGTTTAGATTCCGTTGCCTAGTTTCCATTATATAACCAATTTATCTTTATATAGATTTCATTCACGAAGTTAATATAAATTTAGTAGATGTCGTGTCCATCTATTTAATGGGTATATATAGTTTTCATTGAAACAATCCATTTTATTAGTATTTATTTGAGAATGTTCAAGTTAGATACTTTCCATTGGTAAATTAGAATTAATTTATTTTGTAGTCTTCCAAAAATAATGGTAAATGGAGCTTTACGTACAAAAGTTCACATGCCATAATAGATTCGATGTTGATCTTGTTATGGTAGGAAACTGGGGCGAGCAATCAATAGTCATATGCTCCTAGGCCTCGGCACTGGACCTCGGCAAATATTCAAGTGACTTGCACAGCAATGAACAAACGTTACCAGCAGGGGTGAGGCCGCTCAAAACCCCTCCGGCGTGCAAATCAGACCAATGCGAGTACAAACGAAGCAATGATAGAACAGGGCTATATGTGCAAGATTACCAGAATTAAATTGTCCCTCTTTATGATGGGGGAGTGACCTTTATATAGGAGTATAATGGAGATCCATGCGAGGATCTTCAACGCGAGATCTTTGGGGCGCTATGTTTTGGAAGTATACCCCTGAGATACTGGAGTAATAATAGGAGATTACCCAGACTCCTGATGGAGGTGGAGTCCTCGTGGAGTTAATCTCTGGTCTGACGATGTGGAAGACCTCGCCTATTGGCGAGCTGGAGATAGGCCCATACATATATTGGCGAAGTGATCGATTGGCGTTGATGCGATGGACGACCAAGACTATATTGGTGTTATGGCGATGTGACACTCCAGGCGGTGTTCTTGACTTAGAATATTAGTAGGCGGATGTTTTACCCCACATCAGTAGCCCCCCTACTCGGGATGCCGAGGTGCAACACTTGGTATCATCAAGTAATAAATCAAGTGGTGTTTTTTTGATGACGTAAGCAATAATGTAAAATCCTCATAGGTTCACGCATGAAGGAGAGCATTAATGATGGAGTGATTATTTTCTTTGGCGAGCAAGATGCATTAGTTGAATAGTTGGAGGATGTAACTCCCAATTATTTTTTCATCTTCTTGGTGACTAAAACTTAGGTAGGCGATGTTAATAATCAAGCCAGTGAAATAACGATCTTGATTTTAGCGAAGTCAACAAGTTAAAATAGGCGAAATGGCAACAATCCATTTCGGCGACCTCAACATCATTGGCGACAATCTGTTTTGACGAAATTGGCAATTGGCGATCAAGATGCCTTATCATGTTGTAATGAATGGGCATTCTTGATAACGGCAAAATCCACGATGGTGATCAAGACGCCTTATCATATCGTAATGAATAGGCGTTCTTGATGTTGGCGACATCCGCAATGGCGATTAAGGCGCCTTATTATTTTGCAATGAATAAGCATTTGATATCGGCGACATCCACAATGACGATCAAGATGCCTTATTGTTTTGCAACGAATGAACGCTTGATATTGGCGACATCAGCAATGGCGATCAAGACACCTTATCGGTTTGCAACGAATGGGCGCTTGATATTGGCGACATCAGCAATGGCGATCAAGACACCTTATCGGTTTGCAACGAATGGGCGCTTGATATTGGCGACATTCCCAATGGTGATCAAGACGCCTTATCATATCGTAATGAATGGGCGTTCTTGATAATGGTGAAATAAAACCTGCATTTGGTGATATAATGGCGAATAATGACAATAAAAATAAACTGAAGAAATTTTATTACTTATCTTAAAAGAGTTTGTCGATCAAAATTATAAATGCATGGAGATTTGGCGAAACAAAGACTTTGGAGACCTGTCGTTGCTTAGGCGTCCTTCATCACATGATGATAAGTTGAGGCAAGGCGAGGTGAGCACCATGGGCGAGGTGAGCATCTTGGGCGAGGAGAGCTCCATGGGCGAGGTGAAAATTATGGAGGATGTGGACATCATCCCAGGAAATTCGAGCTTAATGAGTCGATCTCATCACATGGTGAGGTGAATCCTTCCTTTTATGGTCATCCTTTCCTTGCCTCCTTCGTTTGGTCTCACCTAATTCTTCTACTGTAATGTATTTGTCAGTCTTGCTCTAGAGTGCTGACAATGTTATAGGGACGTTTTGGAAAGGGAGGCAAATAATGGGCTTGGGCGAAGTCCCTCCATCATGGCCATAATCATGATCTTATCACTAGGGCATTCCACCTCTAAGATAGCTTGATTAAATCGCTTGACGTAGTCTTTCAAGCTTTCAGTCTCCTTTTGATGAACAGTGAACAGGATGGGAGGCATTCTTTTGCCTAATCCGACAGCTCATGAAGTTGGCGATGAAGAGCCTGCTCAGGTCGCCAAATGAGTCAATGGTTCCAAGAAGCAGCTTTCTGAACCATGACATCGCCGATCTATTTAGAGTGGCAAAAAAAGCCTTGCACATCACTTCGTCCGAATATCCTTAGAGCGAAATCAAACTCTTGTACGAATCCAGATGATCCATATGATCTGTCTTCCCTTTGTAGATCCCGAGTTTTGTAGGTAGCTTGAACCTGAAAGAAACCCTGGCTCTCATCACTCTCTCTATAAATGGCGGATCGGTCTGCTTGATCAAAGTATCCATGGTTATGAGAGCGCCTACCCCAGTATTCATGGTGTCAAGGTAGGCGTTAAGATCTCTGATATTTTGGGAGGTGGAATTGTCTCGGCGCTTGGTCATCTTAGCGAGGTGACCTTTTTCTTCGCCTCACCTCCTCGCACTCCACTTCAGGGGCTCGACTGGATGATCGGGATTCTAATAAAGAGAAACTTCTTTCACGTCGGGGATGAGGACTTGGCGATCGACGTCGCCTATTTCATGCTCAGCCAGTAATATGGTTGTTTTGGGAATTGTCGTCGCTCGATCGGCGAAACTGTTGGATATCCAGAAACGAAGGAGCGGCTGGAGGTGGTGGATTGGCTGCGGTGAGATGTTGTATCAGGCGAGCGTTATTCTCTTTCAGGACTCTCATCTGTTGTACAATACCATGTATCTCACATTGGTGCCCCTCTAAGTTCGGAACTTGGTTGGTATTGGCCATTGGATGAGCTCCATAATCTAAAAGGCTACTAACGCTTGGTCTAGGTATCAAACGACTATGCATGTGCATAGAAAATTGAGAACTGTCGTTCCCACAGATGGCGCCAAACTGTTGTGTTAAAAAATTGAGGCGAGCAATTAACAGTCAAATTGCTCCTAGGCTTCGGCACTAGACCTCGGCAAATATTCGGGCGACCTGCGCAGTAATGAACAAATGTTAACGGCTGGGGTGAGGCCGCGCAAAATTCCTCCGCCTTGCGAATCAGACCAAGGCGAGTACAAAACGAAGCAATGATAGAACAGAGCTATATGTGCAAGATTACCAGAATTAAATTGTCCCTCTTTATGATGGAGGAATGGCCTTTATATAAGAGTATAATGGAGATCCGTGCGAGGATCTTCAGGCGAGATCTTTGGGGCGCTATGTTTGGGAAGTATACCCCTGATATGTTGGAGATTATAGGAGATTACCATGTGGAGAGCAATCCGCAATTATAGAAGTCGTGATGGAGTAGGAGTCTGATGTAGATAGTTATAGTTTCCTTGTAGAGGTGGAATCCTCGTGGAGGCAGGCTTTAACCAGGCAGAGAAATGATGGAGAAAGAGTATCGCGGGTGGCAGGCTCCTTATGGGGGTGGAGTCCACGTGGAGTTAATCTCTGGTCTGACAATGTGGAATAACTCGCCTATTGGCGAGCTAGAGAAAGGCTCACATATATATTGGCGAAGTGATCGATTGGCGATGATGCGATGGACGACTAAGACTATATTGGTGTTATGACGATGTGATACTCTAGGCGATATGCCTGACTTAAAATATTAGTAGGTGGATGTTTTACCCCACATCAGATCCCATGCCATGTTTTGTGGTAATTCATTAGATATTGACATTGGCCCAATGTACAAGTGATCCAATTTGAACGAATGGGAGAGACAAAGGAGAGGTTGGATAGATCATTGGAGATCATCCACAGTCCCCATTGTTTCCCACACCCTAAAAACGTGTTAAAAGTCAGTTTTTTTTAAATAATTTTTTCTAACAACTTCACCTTTTGTGAGATGAGTTTTTGATTAACATTTTCACAGTGTATAAAAATAAATACAAAATTCATTGCCTAACCCGCTTACAAACGAGATTTAAGCCACACTTGAGAGACACATAAAGTTGCAATAGTGGTTACTATCATGAATTGATTTCTCCTTAAGTGTGTTTTGGTTCATCAATTTAAAGTATAACTATTAAATATTTAAAATCAAATATTTTATTTTTTTGATTTGCCGTGATTAGAAAACCTGAAAACATGCAAACAATAAAATTTGATAAAAAATCGTCACAGACAAAAAATAAAATGAAACTTTAGCCATGACAAATCGAAAAAGTAAAAAGAAAATGACTAAAAACTAAAATCAAATGATCAAAATAATTTTAAAAAATGGAAAGTTTATTTAAAATGATGAATCAAAGTGGGCTAAATAAAATGTCATTTTCGCATACTTGTTCAGGTTATGAGAATCCAAGAAACGAGAAAGAAAACAGAACCGGATTTTAGTAAAGTTGTTCGTACTACCAAAAGTTTTATATGTTATCTTATGAGAGGTGCTTTTCCCCCTCTCGGTGTCAGACCCTCCCCACTGGCCCCACACCCGAATTTACCCTTGTGCCCCTCCTTCTCTTTTTTTCTTTCTCCTTTTGTCCTTCCCCCAGCCCCCCTTATTTATTTAGTTTTTTAGTTTTTTTTATTAGCTTTATTTATGATTTTTTTTCTTTATTAATTTTTTTTATTATATATTGTAATCTTTTATTTATTTTTTAGTTGTAGATTTTAGGAGTTATTATTTATAAAAATTTTAAAAAATATAAAAATATGAATCAAAATAAAAAGTATATACTAAAATAATAAAAATACTAACAAATATATTTATTTGGGTCACCATTGTTAATTTTAATTTTTTAATTTCTTTTATTATTTTTTTTATAAAATTTATTTATTTATTTAACAGTTTTTTTTTTTTTTTGATAAAATTTTTTTTTTGAAAATAATTATGAAAATTTATACTTTTTTTAAAATCGAGAAAGTATAAAATTTGGATCAAATTATTAAAAAAATTCACTCAAAGTAAAAAAAAATTATAAAATCAAATCAACTAAAAAATCTTTTCTTTAGTGTATTTTTTATTTTTGTATAACTTTCAAAATCTAAAACTAAAAAATAAATAAAAAATTATAAGCATATAATAAAAACATTATTTATTCAAAAAGAAAAAGAAAAATAAAAAAATAAAAAAAATTGATTAAAAAACAAAAAATAATAATAAAAAAAATAAAAATAATAAAACAAAACAAAAAATACACAAAACTTAAAAAAAACTAAATAAAGAAAAAATACACACATATAATAAAAAAAATTATTTATCCAAAAATAAAAATAAAACAGATAAAAAAATAATTTTGATAAAAAAATTAATTAAAAAAAACAAAACTAATAATAATAAAAAAATTGAAAAAGAAAAATAAAAACCGAAAGAGAGAGGGAGAGATATGTAGGGGCATAACAGTAATCTCAAGTGAAAAAAAAAAGCGTGGGACCCGGGGAGGGTCTGACACGGGAGGGGGAGTAGCAATTTTCTTATCTTATTCTTGTGGTTGAACAGGCAAAACTATATTGATCTTGGATAATGACGACCTAAATGATGCATTATGGTTGGATGTTGGAATTGACACAAATCATTCCTAATCCTGACAATAACTTTCCAATCAAGAAGAAAATAAGAAGAAGCATGGGTCCCAATTTGTTTTTGTTTTTGTTTTTTTTCGAACACACAACCCTTAAAAGGACTTTAAAATACTCTTTTAATTTTCTAATATTACCCTTTAGGAAATTTAAATTTATCTAAAAAAAGTGAATATATCGTGCCAATTGGTATTCTTTTCGTCCTAAATCATTTAGGAGACAAATATTTGACATTTCAATTTTTTTAACGAACTTTCAAAATATTCTTTAACGATTTGAAATTATCTAAAAATAGAAAAATATTGGATCAAGTCAATTCAAAAGTATATGGATAAAAGAAGAGTTTATCTTATTTTAATAGTAACTTTTAAAAAATATAAAATGAATAAAAAAATTAGTAAAATCAGAGTAATATATTCTATTTATTAAATGAGAACTCATTTTAATATGATAAATTTTTTGAGACGGTATATTTTTCTTTGACAAAATGACTCATATAAAACGTATTTGTTAAGTACACAACTAAAATGGTTAAAAAGTAAAAATGATAATTACTTCAAAATGCACGCATTTGTGTGCCCCATGCGGTCGTTGTAAAAGCTTTTGGGATCCAAACGACACCGCATAGTGAATGATCAATTTCCCGGCGAATTGTCCTTTCTATGGCAGCACACGTGGAAGCAAAATCAGGCGAGTCTTGTCGTTTGAATAGACGAGCGAGTACGGGCTCAGTGGATAACGGAGCGTGATGCCCTTCTCAAGACGAAATAGAGGGGCCCGTCACCACAGTGGATAAAGACAGCTTCGTCAGCATCAGCGATTCTATCAATTAGCCTACCTTATACGCTTGTACACGTGGCAACCTAGATGTCATTATTTACGACCATGCGCAGCACACAAGCATAAATATAGAATCCGTTTGATAATGCTTAAAAGTCAAGTTTTTTTTAAGTTTATAATTAAAAAATTAAGTTTTTTTATTTTTTTTATTTTTTTGACTTTACTTTAGATAAAAATAAGTAAAAATAAAGAAGCAAAAAAGTCAACTATGAATTATTTTTTTATTTATTTTAAATAAAAAAGACAGTCGAAAAGTTCAAATAAGCTGATTCCAAACTAGGCATAATATCCAACCATATAGGGGTGTTTAGTGCAATTTACTTGTATACCCAAATTTTTTTTATCTGTAAATAATAATATATTGATAAAGAGAAATGTACAAAATACAAGAGATGAGCATGGCCGATAAACAGACAGAAGACCCTTGCTTCATCAGACAACTCTCAAGGAAATAGCAGCAACTAAACAAATCCTAAAGCCAGATTACACAATACCGCCAGACTTAACTACTAACAAATAAAGAATCAACTAAAAACTAACAGGGTACCGAACCCAGCAGCAGTTTCAGACAAACTCCAGGAAAGCGTAGCAGCATATTCCAACATGTAGCCACGGATTGGAACTGAAATACCGGAAAAGACTCATAGGAGAGCTTCAATAAACTACTACAAACCAGTAGAGTAATGAACGCAGGATATGTGTGGAATAACAAGCTATGAACAGATGCCATAGAGAGCCATCCACCACAACAAATAGACCTGCGGTGAAAAGAAAACACTGCAGAAGATCTCAATAGGAACCACGGGCTGATGCAGAGGTCCTTTGTTTGAAGCCATTATGGCTACACAAGTGAGAGAAGAGATTTATAGTCAACACATACACCATCGCTACCTCCAATCACCGTAGAAGTCACCATTAATTATCTGGTTGTCCCCATAATACCAACGCCACCTCCCACTACCGTAACACACCACTACCAAAAGCCATCCTCTCTCTACCCCCTCCCTCTCCACCGTAACCCACAGTAAATGGCCAACTCTCTTCCCCCTCCCCCCTCCATCTCTTCAAAAGTTACAATGAAAATAGCTTTTAGTTTTGTTTTTTAGAGAACTGATTAGACGGGCCCACTCCCTTGGTAATACCACGGGAGCGTCCACGTGACCGGGCCACATCCATCCATTTTGGGATGGATGGGACATTTTTTTTAAGTCCCATCCACTCACAAATGGGTGGATGTGGCGCGGCCACGTGGTATTACCACGGGAGTGAGCCCATCTGATCAGTTCTCTGTTTTTTATTGATAAATGTATTGGATGCACCGTGGCTATCAACACTGATAATTACAAGAAACAATTTCATTAGTTATCATTACTGAAAATAATGGTACCAATAAGATCAATTGTGATATGTGTTTGGGTCTGAAAATATTATTTTACGTTACAAGAGTTTTCAACATAATTTGTGGCTCTTAGTTGATTAAATAATAACAATTACCATGAACATGAAATGGGGATATGGTGGAGTGAGTTTCATTTGATAGTAACGTGTTGTGTTACCATTATATATATTTTTTTAATTTTTTTTCATGTGCGCAGGAGGGAGGGAGAGAGTGAAGGCAATATTAGGTTAATTTAATTCTGATCATCGAAGTCTTGTTAATATGTTCATTATGATGAACGGGTTACTGTAGTAGTGCCATTAGCGAGGTGGAAAATAATAAAAAATCTGGAGAGAGGAGAATTGGTTGTCATAATAGGGGGGTAAAGTTAGTATTTAAAGGTCAATTTTTTTTTGATTGTTGATTTTCAATTCAGTAAACTGCTGAATTTATATGTGAAAAATAAAATTACAGACAAACAGAAACTATAAATAAAAATTAAACAAACAGAATAGGATCGATGCCAGCGTTCGACACTGTCTCCTTAAGACAAAATTCGCCCCGTCACTGGTGCTTACAGTTGTTCGGCGTCTGTCTCCTAGGATGCAACGATCTCGCTCACAGAAGTTAGCACGAGTTCTGTGTGCTCGGCGAACCAGAAAGTAGTGTTTCTCTCACAGAATGACTCTAATGCAGAATACTAGAAACTCTCTTGTTTTTTGTTACTGATGAACTCTCAGATTTTTGTGTGCTATGAACTTGCAAGAGATGTTGGTATTTATAGGATTTTCAATGGCTGGTGAAAAGCACGAATTTAATCCACCATTGAAGCCATTGTAACAGCCCCACTAACCTGCCAAATTAATCTCCTCTTATGGCTGATAATGGTTGCTGTTATCAAAGATGAAAGGTCTTGACCTTTCAGTGAATAGGAATAAAGATGGGAGGTTAATCTGTAATTAAAAATTACATGGGGTTTAATTTGTAATTAGAAATTACTAGGAACTTATTCTGTAATTAAAAACTACAGGAATAAAAAGTAATTAACCAATTACTCAGTACACCCCCTCGCACCCACGCGCCACGTTCCAAGTGCGCCACTAATAGCGTCACAAAGCGCCCATTGCCCACACCACGCGCGCACGCGGACCTCGACTCGCGGCTGCGGCGCAGCCGCGCGTGCACATGATAACTAAGGTACAATGTGGCTTACTTTATCCATAACTCCCTCTTGGTGTTCCAAGTACTTATTTAGCTTAAGTTAGCTTGGAGTATATTAACATATTAAAATATTCATATTTTTTCGATGTGGGACTACCACATTTTTCCATATCAATGGTGAATTTTTGGTAAATATTTTCTCATTCACCCTTTATCCGTTTTGAGCAAATAAATATACTACGGTTATTTACTCGCGAAGGACAATTCATTTCACACAAGATTCAATACTTTTGATAATTGGGACCCACTCAAAAATTGGGTTAAAATTAGCTCAAACTTTTTA
>BRYF01000002.1:250000-252500 GCA_030159135.1 Actinidia polygama | reverse complement strand
TTTTATCTATTTTTGATTCAACAGCTATCATCACATCCCAAGCATTTAGTTAGTCCCAAAATGTGAGTTATATGATTCCTTCAAAGTAATAGAAGATGAGGTCGCTATATCATACTTTGCATAAACTCAGGATTTTCTTCTGTACCCGAAAAAATTCCAAAAAATGCAAATGCAACACGCCTAGCAATGTCCCATGCTGTCCACTCCTTTATAAGTCTATATACTTGGATATTAACAGCCTCTGGTGGATGAGCCTAGGCCCGAAACATCAGAAAGTACGTAGTCACATAGCAGTTGAAGCTGGGTTATGACTGATTTTGTATACAGTAGCTACAGTCTCGAGTGTTGCTAATTTCGAGTCAACTAGGTTAGCATGGCTTACCTCTTTGAATTCTGCTTCCGGTCGTACATCTAGAATCACAAAGTTATTTTCTTTCTGAAGGCGCAAGGCCTCCTTCACGTCCACACTCCTTACCTGCAAATAATAACCGTATTCCTTTTTGTTATAATCTATTTCAAGTCACTTCAAATTTAGGTCATTTGCATGTGGGTGTTGATGATTCTCATTTGCATAAACCTACTTGAGGATGAAAATTAAGAGGATATATATAGATAGATAGATAGAGATAGAGATAGAGATAGATAGAGAGAGACCTTTTTCTGTAGTAGATACTCGCGCTTAATCTTCCAGTCTTCTTCAACTAATCTCTCCAAAAAGAAAGAAGAAACTCAGCACATTCCAAACAGGGGCTTTGATGATTACTCAAAATGTACTATTCAAATGCCGAAGAAAATTTGGATAACTTAGAATTTTGTTAATGCTGATATAGAAAAAATACCTGGTGATGTTGCAGGTTTTGTCACTGTGCAACGGATTCTCAAGCCCGAAGGAACGGAGCGTAATGATAATCTCCTTCCTGAAGATCTAACTGCTCTCAAGTCACAGGTACTTGTTTCATTAGTAGAATTTAAATGCAAACCAAAATGAGTAGAGTAGAATTTTGGATGAAGAGTAGGGGAAGTTGATGAAGTAAGAGCAGCCATCAAAAGACTGAAAGAGATTGGATGGTATAAACAGAATCAATAGCTCTTCTGATATTTGTTTAGTGGTAGAAATTTGAACTTCCCCATCTATCTTTGCCCTTTGTTCCTGATGTGCTTGTTCATGTTGGGATATTTTGAATGTTTTTAAGGGAAAGTTAGTGGGCCATGGACATTGTGGACTCTGGATATTTAGAGCTTCTTGACAATCCATGTTTGTGGTGGTGATTTAAAGAGGATATTTCTGTTTGGATTTATTTTGTACTCGTCTCATGGTCGTGTTCCTTTGAGAACTTCGCCCCACATTCAGGTTGTGTTTGGATCATAAATTTATTAATCGATTTAGAAAAATGATTTTCAGGCTCCACTCTTATTTAAAAACACACTTCTTTTTACTCCATATTGTACAAGATTATCAAAAAGCCCTTGCTTTTTGTTCAAAATGGTATTAAAAATTCTTAAAGTAGGGTTATTTCATAAGTTTACACAATTAGGACGGTAAGTGAAGTGTAAAATCACTCCTTTAGATTTACCAGGGTAATGGTTTATAACCGTTATCTTCCTCTCTTTTTTTTACCTTTTCATTTCTCTCTGAGTTTTACTACAGGCACATCATTTTATAGCTTGCATTCATGTATGGTGGGATTTGCATTTTTATGGATTCCATCACAAGTGAATGTATACTGTACATTGTACGTATCTTTTTGTTTTTCAATACAAATCCTTCTATACATATAATCCAAACACAGCATTAATTCTTAGTACCAAGAAGGACTCTGCCTTTGCAAATTCTAGGTTCAAACTCGGGTTTGGTGGGCCAGCATCAATTGCCCTGTCCAGCTTTAGCTCGAAAAGGCCTGTAAAATAGTTTCATGTATCAACGCTGGCAGTAATCAAACCTCATTTTTTTAAAAAAAAATGTACCTCACCTAGTTGGAGCTTATAAATGATAGAATTTCAGATCTTCAAGGGTCATTTGTTGCTGGAGCTGGGCACTGAACAATGCAACGATAAACAATACTAGAATTGAACTTTTTCTTTTTAATGGGGAGGAAACATGAAAGTGAATTATATTTTTATTCATGTATACTCATTTCTTGTAGGTGAATAAATGTTTTGTTACATATGCATAAAGTAAATGCTTTTACTTCTTTTTGCTTTCCTATTTTTCTTTTTTCTTTTTGCTCTTTCCTCCACAGTTACATTCACGATTTGTATAAAACTTCATAGATCGTGAATTTATGAAAATGTTATCGTGTTAGAAACATAACAAAAAAAAATTTGCATTTTACTTCTCTCAATAAATTCAATGATCTCAATTATTAAATTCATTTGTTTTAGTTTCTACACGAGTCTAGGCTCACTCTCACAAATTTGCATTTGAGTTCAAGACGGATCTCATTTGAGTGTGGCATGTTTCAAATCGTGCAAGGATTCATGGATGATTGAACACATCATC
>BRYF01000002.1:127500-130000 GCA_030159135.1 Actinidia polygama | reverse complement strand
TATAAGAGAACATAATTATTACACCTAATTTGTATTAACTTTTTTTGTTTTTGACTTTTTGTTTTGATTGAAATGTTATAAAAAATAAAGAGTAAAAAAAATTGCATACTTTTTTTAGAAGTAAAAAATATTTTGAGACATCTCAAATAAAATAATGAACCAGCAATATGGAACAGAGGGAGTAGCATCATTGGTGCTCTTTTTTTTTTAACTCAAATATCAATCTCACTTTAACTAAGTACTTTGTTTGTATATATGCAATGAGTAATAATATGTACAAAAAAAAATTATACCCAAGTTTTTGCACAAAATATTGTGGCAGAATATGAGCATTTTAATTTTTTATATTTATCAAAATATTATTACCATATTATTCTTGTAGTGTTTTATGTATGAATTTTATGAAAGATTAATATTTTTCATATAGAATGAGTTTGTTCCTCGAGACTTGAGAGTCGTGTCGTGAATTAAATTGGATTGCATAAGTGCAATTTAAGCATTTTGAGTTTCATTTTGACCCCATATAACAATTCAAATTGTTCATATTATAAATCTCATCGAAATGTTTAATAATGTAAATTAATTTATATTAAGATAAAATAAGTATAATTTTGTGTGTGACACTCATTTGACATGTTATAAAAGGGTACTGAATGTATATTGATTTGTATTCTACAATGTGAATAATATAAATTATCAAAATAGATCCAAAATATTTAAACTGGTGTAGTTCATTTTTGAACTGTAGAATAGCTATGTCCCTGTTGTAAATACACCGTTGTTGCAATTTGTGAAATTTAATAGCATGGACGATAAGGTTGATGGCGGGGGAACGGTGTGTGAATTGAATTTAAATATGCAAATTAGGAATCAAAGTCTTGAGTATTGAGTCGTAGATGGTTCGTTAAGCTAAGCAGAGATTGGCGGGGAAAGTTTGGTGGCCTGGCGTGGCTGGCGCACTTTGGAGGTTTCGTGTGTGCATGCTTAGAACCACTGTTCCAACTTCCATTCCTCCAACAACCCCACTTCTCTGCCAAATTCAATCATGGTTTTTTAAATTCCAGATTTTGTTTTTTCCAAATTCAGAATATGTTCCCAACCCATTTGTTGGGTATTTTTGTTTTGTAGAAAGGATTCTCCAATTCTATAAAAATTGGAATCCACAAGAATTTGGGTTGATAACGGATGTATATCATCTACCGCAATTTCTATTGTGTTGGTTAATTTTATGTTATGTATTTCTCTCCGCGTTATTATTAAGTCCTCTTACTCAGAATCTAGGGTAGCATACTTTGCTCAAATTATGAGGTTATTTGTTGTATTTTAGATTAGGTTTCGAGTACATGAGAGAAAGAGAGCGTAGAAAGGTAGAACATTGTAAACCTTATTGCATATGGTACATTTATCGTCTTCTTCTTTTTCGCTATGGACCTAAGCAGTAAGCACATTGTCAAATCATTGTGTTTTTTTTTTCTCGTGATTATTTATGTTTCTTCATAGATGAATAGCACTTATTTTCATATTTTTGAAATAATTATTATAATTTCATATAGAATTATGAATCGAGGATGAGAAAGAGGGGGATTCATGGGTATCCAACGAATCTGGGATATTTTTGCAACTACAAACAAAACAGCCTTGAGAATGAAGTGTGGTTGGTCAGTTGCCACGATCGAGTTCCTTCCATCGACTCCCAAAATTATTGTACGATGCCTTTTGTTTTTTATAATAAATTTATTTATATACATCGTATTTTAATGGTATAACCACCAGGGACTTGTCTCTCAAGCAGTGGTGTTTATTGTAGTTTTCTGGGGTCCACCACCCTTGACTTTCTCATCGCTGAACTTGAAGGATTGAATCACAACCAGAGGGATACACCCACGTCAGCTCGTTAGTTTTATATTGATATTTTTAAATTATATAGATTCATTACTTAAATATTTTTTTTTATAAAACAAATAATGACAGTCGTGCTTAAAAATTTTAATATATAGTAGAATATCTTTAAATTAATAATATCTTTTAAATAATAAAATTATTTGGTTGGTCTAGACTTGGGATTAGCGTTGCTAAATTAATAATCTCTATAAAATTATAATAGAATACATTTCAAATATTTTCTTTGTATTTTATAAGTCCTAAATATTTTATAAATTGATAATTAGCTAAAAAGTACATAATAATTAACTATTTTTGAACTAAAGATAGCATAAACAATAAGAGATTGTGTTGGGTTAAATAGTATTTGCTTTGATTCAATATCCATTGTATGCACTTGTATTGAATCTTTATTTATGGTATATAATTAATTCAATAAACTTTTAATTGAATGCATTGTATTGTTATGTTATGTTATGTAAGATCATTCAATACAATTTCAGAGGACTATGTTTTAATAAAAAAACAGTCCTAGTTATTGTGTCTTTTTAAAATCACTATGGATTTCAATTGTATTTTTGGCCTCCATGAACTGAACTTCATTGCTAGCATCAGACAT
>BRYF01000002.1:80000-82500 GCA_030159135.1 Actinidia polygama | reverse complement strand
CTAATTATGCATCCTACATATCTTTTCTTTGCAAGTGTTGAGATGTGGATGTGCATATATATATATATATATATATATGCATGGACCACCACCTACAAAATTATGGGTAATCCTGATTGGCTTTGACTGCTTGGAAGAACAGATACAGAATAGTTGACATGATTCCCCACGCCATACAAGTTCCATTTAAGGTGGGTGCGTGGTATGTGGGTGGGTACGCTAATCACTTTTGGTGTTTCCTTGGTGACAATATATATGGATGCATGTCCCCTCCCTTCCCTCTCGAACAGCTAATGTGATAGCTACCACTAGGAGGAGATCTTAACCTTTTTTTCCCAATGCCTTCTTTATGGAATGTTCAAATTAATTTGGAGTGATGAATAGTAATTAGATACTTAATTCATTGTTTCTGAAAAGTACTGAAATTAAATCAACATTCAAATATCCAAGATGCATGCAGTAGTTTCAGTTCCTTGAACTAGCTAAAACTAGGGATATTTAACTGTGAGTAAATATGACATGCTAGGTGATGTTGGATATATATGGAAATAATTTTTGCATTCTATTTTTTTATCAAATGCACTTTATTTTTTGTTCTTATTATGGAGTGCATTTGATAATTTATTCAAAATTTATATAATAAAAACAAAAAAAAGAATGTATTTGATAAAAAATAAAGTGCAAAAATTATTTTCATATATATATATATATATATATGTATATATGTTAGTGTAATTAAGGTGTTAACAAGTTATAGTCATTCCTCCATTGCACATATTATTAATGAATAAGTTAAACGCGTCATGTGTTAGCGTGCAAACTAACTTTAGCTAGCACTTTAACAAAATTTTGTTAATTTAATTTCATTAAAAATATATAAAAGTTAGGAGAATAAGTAATAGATAGGGCTAAGGTGGATGATGAAATTTTTATCGTCATTTATTAGTTAGTTAACTAATTAGTGTTTAGCTATCTAGTGCAATAGAGTTTTGTATTTTTTAACAAACTAAATTGTATCTCACATTTGTATATTTTATATATATAATGGTGAGAAGTATTTAAGAATGGAAGCAGTATTATTAAATCGATCCTTATCTTTAATTAATTTTGTCCCCTCAGTCCCAGCTACTTGACACCGACAGTTGCGTAGTACAACCGTACAATTATGAGAGGTGATGCCGTGGGGGCTTAATTGTTGGCCGATGGCTTGCATACATACAAGCATTCGTGTAAGGGGACAAATTATACAATAACGTAATCTGGCTTTGTTGGGGCAGGAAATTCATCGGATTATTGTTATAAGGCAAGCGGTGGTTTCCTGCGCCGAAACTCGGCGCAGACACTATTCAACACTGACCTTGCTAAGACAGAAGTTTGCGTCGAGCTGTCGCTACGGAGCGAGTTCGGAGGTCCACTGCGCCGGAGCTCGAAGTAGCCACTGCCAAAGATTAATACCGTTCGAGATAAGGCCTTTGTTACGTTTGAGGTGCTGCTGCTGCTCAGCAAGCTCGGAACAATAACTGCGCTGGAAGCTTGGGTGAGGGGCAACGACCCGACAGTGTTCTCGATGGATGTTAGGGGACAAGGTGGTTTGCACGTCAGAGTATCTTCTGACAGCCCCCATGCCTAGACGGATACGTCGACAGTTGATCATGAACTACTAGCCACTCGTAGGGGCATGACTAGGTTAGCCGCCTAATCATGGACACAACAGTCAGCGCGTACAAACACAAACTGCAGTCTGTCGAGTGACGGGACAACTAGCACGTCATGCCACACGCTGAGCTAGAGTATAAGGGAGAACATTGTTGTTCTCATGGAGGTACATGTAACCTGACTATCAAACAATATATACTTTTTCTCTCTCTAAGATTCCGGACGTCTAACTTGACTTTCGGAGAGACGTTTTCAGGAAACAGCTCCGGCGGCCGATTTCACTGTTTCTATGAACGCATCTAGGGCATCGCTGGTTGACTGGACAATGGATTGAAGCTAAGGGTTGAAGCTACCTACGCAACCGTAGAACTGTCGTGTCTACCCTCGATTTCCTTTTTCCTTATTATAGGACATCCACCCTACAATTACATATTACCTGCTGCCTCCCGGCTCCATTTTAAATGGCAAAATGCAAGCTCCCAGTGCAGAAACCATGGTAAAAAAATGTACTGTATGAATTAGCATGAAAAATATATAAATATTTATAAAAATACATAAAAATATGTTTAAATTGTATAAATGTCTATACAATTAAACTGTGCACTATGCATAGCCTACAGAACCGTTATATATATATATATATATATATATATATATATATATATGGCTTTAATAAACTAATAGAGAGTATGCAATATATAGCTAGGTAGCCGGTAAAAAACGGTGTGCAATTTACCTGGTCGCTGCAGGTTACAATCGGTGGATGGTAAAAAAATGCAGGATGGTGACTCATGTGGGGTCCAAACTGTTTAATTTTCCTGCTCTGGTGTTTTTGTTGAGTAGT
>BRYF01000001.1:19632500-19647500 GCA_030159135.1 Actinidia polygama | reverse complement strand
CGTAACCCCGAAACCCGAAACCCGAAACCCGAAACCCAAAACCCAAAACCCAAAACCCCAAAACCCAAAACCCAAAACCCAAAACCTGAAACCCAAAACCCGAAACCCGAAACCCCGAAACCCCTAACCCCTAAACCCTAAACCCTAACCCCTAAACCCTAAACCCTAAATCCTAAAACCCTAAACCCTAAACCCTAAACCCTAACGTGGTTTTAATTTACTTCATTGTTTTCAGAGAGAGAGAGTAGAAGGAAAATCTGCTTTCAACCTTGATCTGAATGGTGGAAGACGAAGCTTGACGGAGTTTGGTTGTTGAAGGTCGATGGCGCCGGAATGGAGATGTTGCTTTTGTGTAGGCGTTGGACCTAAATATGCAAGGAGGAGAAGACGATCTGGCTTTTTGTTTTGCCTAAATTGGGCTTGGTGTGATGAGTGGGTTGGGCTTGGTGTTACAAATCAGTCGTTTATTTTGGAATCCCGGAGACTTGAACAGAGCTTGGGTGTATGTTAAGTGCTAGTTACTGTTCACGCATGTTTATAAACAGTAATCGACGGTTTTAAATTTTTGTAAACAAAATAAAAATAATTTTTTCTTGTTTTCACTATTTCTAAAAATAGTGGTAGTAATTTTGTTTTGTTTTTATTTATAAATAGCAACACAATCAAGTTTTTGTTTTTAGTTAAATAAAAAAATAAAAATCAAACAGAAAAATAAAAATTAAATGGTTACCGTAGGAACAAAAGACTGGGCATACTCACATTTTTTAAATGAGCATGGACTTTAACAGGAACGTGGCACAATAACCCTTGTATCGGAGGCGAGTAGGGTTTTAACTTTCAACCCGATAAAAACGTATACTTTCGGTTGGAAGCTAAACAATTCGACATTCTCGTCGCCGAGAAAATACACAAAGTTTTTAAGTTGATATGCAGATGAGCATAGATATCCCAATAAAAAATGCGCAGATTTTCTTCAGAAGTTGGATCTCTCTGCAACAAACCCCACCTTTTCTCACTTTCCTCCCAACGAAACACCCCCTTTCACCTCATCCCCACAGGACCATATTCTTCTGGCCAATTCCGTAAACCATCCCCACCCCCAAAAAACCCATTAAAATTCGACCCCAAACCGCAAATCAACACTCGAATTACCCCTAAATCGAGTGATCGAAGAATTGGGCTCGGCCTCGTTTGCCTCGAAGACAATTCAGAAAACCCCACCAGTGACCATAGCTATGACGAATTTGCCGGCGACGTCAAAAAGGTATACAGAATTCTCAGAAAATTCCACTCTAGGGTTCCAAAATTAGAGCTCGCTCTGCAAGAATCCGGCGTTATCGTTCGATCAGGGCTCACAGAGCGCGTCCTGAATCGTTGCGGTGATGCGGGTAATTTGGGGTATAAGTTTTTCAGGTGGGCTTCGAAGCAATCGGGTTATAGACATAGTTATGACGTGTATAAGGCTATGATCAAGAGCTTGGCAAAAATGAGGCAATTCGGTGCTGTTTGGGCAATAATTGAGGAGATGACGAAACAGAATTCTGAGCTTATTGGCCCTGAAGTGTTTGTTGTGCTGATGAGGCGATTTGCGTCCGCTAGGATGGTGAAGAAGGCGATAGAGGTGTTGGATGAGATGCCCAAATATGGGTGCGAACCGGATGAGTATGTGTTTGGGTGTTTATTGGATGCTTTGTGTAAGAATGGCAGCGTGAAAGATGCAGCTCAACTGTTTGAGGAAATGCAGGTGAGATTTAAGCCGGGTATTAAGCATTTTACATCGTTGTTGTACGGTTGGTGTAGGGAGGGGAAGCTTATGGAGGCAAAATTCGTGTTAGTTAAGATGAGGGAAGCGGGGTTTGAACCGGACACTGTGGTGTACAACAATTTGCTTAATGGGTATGTGGTTGCAGGGAAAATGGCAGATGCATTTCATCTTTTGCAGGAGATGAGGAGGAAGTGTTGTGAGCCTAATGTGACATCATTCACGATTTTGATTCAGGCCCTTTGTTCTCAGGAAAAGTTGGAGGAGGCAATGCGGGTTTTCGTGGATATGCAGAAGAGTGGCTGTGAGGCAGACACTGTGACTTACACTACTTTGATTAGTGGTTTCTGTAAGTGGGGAAAGATTGCTAGGGGTTATGAGCTTTTGGATAGTATGATACAGGGAGGACATACTCCAAATCAGATGACTTATTTGCATATTTTGCTGGCACATGAGAAGAAGGGAGAGCTGGAGGAGTGTTTGGAACTTGTGGAGGAGATGCAGAAGATTGGTTGCACGCCTGATCACACAATATTCAACCCAGTGATTCGATTGGCCTGCAAGTTGGGTGAGATTAGACAAGGTGTTCAACTTTGGAATGATATGGAAGTAAATGGACTAAGTCCGGGACTTGACACTTTTGTGATTATGATTCATGGGTGTTTCGAGCAAGGTTGTTTGGTTGAAGCTTGTGAGTACTTCAAAGAAATGGTTGGAAGAGGCCTTTTTTCCTCTCCTCAGTATGGTACCTTGAAGGGGCTACTGAATACCCTACTAAGAGCAGATAAACTTGAAATGAGTAAAGATGTTTGGAGTTGCATAGTGACTAGGGGATGTGAACTTAATATGTATGCTTGGACAATCTGGATTCATGCACTCTTCTCAAATGGGCACGTGAAGGAGGCTTGTTCGTACTGTTTGGACATGATGGATGCGGGGGCAATGCCGCAGCCAGACACTTTTGCTAAGCTTATGACGGGTCTGCGGAAACTGTACAATAGACAGATCGCTGCGGAGATTACTGATAAAGTGAGGCAGATGGCTGCAGAGAGAAATATGACCTTTAAGATGTATAAAAGGCGAGGTGAAAGGGACTTGAAAGAGAAGGTTAGGGCGAAAAAAGATGGGAGGAAGGGGAGGGCTCATCGACACAGGTGCAGGAGTAGTGGCAGAGCAAATTTATTGTAACTTAAGTCAGAAGGTACTGTGAGGAAATATGATAGGCATGCAGAGTGGTGGGGGTGTTGTTGCCTAGGGAGTTCTTCGATTTAAACTGTTATGAGGAGAAATGTACTGGACTCTCTTGTTGCTTGGAAGAATTATATTCGGATGTCAGTGATGATCTCTCACGACTCCAACTGCAATTGAATCATGGAGGGGAAGTTCCCCTGCTTCTCTTCTCAGTTATTTTTCTTGCCTATGTGGTATGAATTTGTTCTATTTCCACCATTTAAACCGGTCTAGACCTCCCCTGATCCATTGAGA
Organism: Actinidia polygama; assembly: GCA_030159135.1. NCBI lineage: Eukaryota > Viridiplantae > Streptophyta > Magnoliopsida > Ericales > Actinidiaceae > Actinidia > Actinidia polygama. The sequence continues at coordinate 19,644,253 of BRYF01000001.1, read as the reverse complement.
AATTGTTTTGAACTCTGAAGGCTAAGCTGGACTTGAATTACTAAATCCTGGCGTTAAGCTTTGACACTCTTTATTCGAGTATACAGAATGCAGTTTTTTCTTAGGGCTAGGCAATTGTTGTACAGCCTTTCATACACATCTGCTGTGATTGGTCTGCTGCCCAATCCTTGCAATGTCTTATGTTTATTCTTACTTATTGGAAACTGGGTCTTGGCTCTTAGGGATGGTGCCGAGTGTAGACCAACTGTTCATTCTATCACCTTATTTAGAATTTCCAAGTTAAATGACAATTTACCGCCTTTGGCTTGAACACCTTCAGAACATTAGTTCTGTGCCAACTATTTGTAGTTTGCCTCCGCTATTACATGCAGTTGCTGGTCGTTGATAAATTATACCATAGTTGAATTAATGTCATTTACAATTATATCTCAGTTGGACAATGGTAGGATTGAGAACGACAAACAGATAATGATACTTGGTCCTTTGATAATTGTTGTGGAAAATGGTAGCTACTGAGACAAAAAGAAGTTATTCCTACCACATTTCAGGACAAGAAAGGTTTTACAAGCTTAGAAGCATGCACTTGCATTTATTCATGGTAAACACAACCACCCAATCATAATTGATGGCTTGCTTGTTAACATTGTTAACAATTCTTAACAAATGATGGTCGACTTTTTAAATTTTCAACAATTTATTACTAAAAAATGCTATATGTCACTGTTTATTGACAGTGTTTTGCTCACCACCTGCATGATTAGTTCCTTGTTTGGAAAGAATGGAGGAAAATAATATATTGTCATATACCAGGTGATATACATAGTAGGGGTGATCACGGTTCGACTCGGTTAGGTCCAGTTTATGGCCAAACTGTAAACTGAACCGCGAGTAACAGTTTAGGCTTTTTTTGAACCGAACTGAACCGTGAAAATTCTCGAACTGAACTATAACATAAACTAATAAACTAAGAAAAAAACTCACGGTTTGGTTTGGTTTGGTTTGGTTTGGTTTGGTTTTTAACTGAGGTTCGGACCGGAAAACCCCAAATCGAACCGTGGGGGTGGTTTGATTTTTTCATACCATAGACCGAATCATTCGGAAAAAAACGAGCCGTACGTTTTGGACGGTTTCGCGGTTAGATCGGTTGTTTTGCTCAATCCGATGACATAATGGGAAAAAATAGTGATATGTATCATTGCTCTTAGTTATAGGAAACATATACAACTCTGGCATATTTGTGCTACAATGCGGGTGATTTAAGGCCGGGTAGAAAGGAACTAAACCTAAAGCATGTAAGAGGATGACGAAATAGGTAATGCGGATGAATAAGATGAAAAGTAATGCTGATCATAAGTTTCTTGATGATATCTGAGTTTGTGTGCGTGTTGTGCGCAGTCTGTTTGCTATGCTTCTAAGAATATAATCAATTATAAAATGCATTGTATGAAATCCTTTGGTTGTCTGATCTCTGATGCTCACCTTGGCTACGTATATTGCCCGAATCTATGCAACTTGAAATCTTTATATGATTTGTTTAAAGGGCTATTTCTGATTTACTTGAAATCTATATATGATTTGTTTAAAGGGCTATTCTGCTTTACTGGGTACAATTTTGCTTGCCTCTGGTTCTATAATTCCATCCAGAGCTTCTTCATTAGGTTACTGATTGAACTTGTTTTCTTTTTTAAGTTTACAGTCGGAGACTCTCAGACAAGCCTTACAATTTAAGGATTGTAATTAGTAGCAACTGCAACTGTGTTATGGAATTAGCCTGCGCTTGTAAAATTTGGCTGCATATTGAAGATTAATTCCACATCTCTACCTTCTCTTCTCTACTTTTATACACTTCTTGGGTTGGAAAGCAGAAATTGAAGAATTTGAAGAATGATTTTGATTGACAGGTGATGAAGTCCTTGGCTGGGTCCTCTTGAGTTGTGCCAAGCCACTCTCAATTTGGATAACATGCATTGCGGTAAAAAAAATTCCTAGGTTTGCTTATCCTCCTCTGCAAAAAATTACAAATGCATATTTTTAATCCTTGAGATGCAATTGCAAATTTACATGGTTTGTGTTTCGACCACTTTGATTACTCTCATCATTTTAGGTTTATTTTTTTGGAACAATGATTTGAGTAATCATCTCGTGCCAGATGGTAGTTTATGTTCTCTTTTGCTTCATATAGACAATATATAAAGGGAAAACACCACTTTGGATTCTTCTTGAGGCCACGTAACTACGAACGCTATTTTAAAAGCCAAAACGGCTTGAGTTTTTTAATTCTTCTGCCTCTCTCAACTATTAAGGGGCTTTTATGCTTTATGTATTTATTTTTTTTTTCTCCTATAGCTATTTTCCATCTCCTCTCAAGTCTCATCGCTTTAATATTGACCGTAAACACACAGTTTCCTGAAGCTTTTGCATCACACACGGTGTGCATAACTTCTTATGTAGGAATAATATCTTAGCGTATCTGCTTTGCATGTGTTATGATTTAGCGTATCTTAAAATCATTGATCATACGTGGGAAATTCAATTGCATCGTCATTTGCATGTAAATGTGTATTTTTTGAATTCAGAGTTTTTTTTATGCAAACTCAAATGTTGCGTAAATGGTGAGGTTACTACAGGATGTATAGTTGTGTAAGATGGTGAGGTTATTACAGGATGTATAGTTATATATCAAAGTTGGTCTCAACCATCGAGAATCAAGATAAAATCACTTCATAGATGACCATTATTAAAAAAGATGAGAGTTATTTTGGGTTGTTGTTAGCACTAGAGTACTGGGTAATTTATTTTATAAATTTTTTAAATAATTTATTTTATTTTATAATATTATTATTAATTAGTTGTATTTCACATCTGATAGGTGGGTTGCAGCATATAATTTTGCGATTCCAAATTTACAAAAAATTGACATAGGAGGTCTTATCCTCCTTTAGAGTTCTTCAGGTTGTGAATGAAATTAGAATATATTCCAACATATGAGTATTTACATAAGTTTAGTGAAATTGTAATTAACTTTGTATCTCTTTTTATAAAACATAATATACTTTCTAATTATTATAGATTCATAGCAATAGGTTAAAATAAAAGTGTCTCCATGACTTGGTATTTCTCAAGTATAACAAGGCATTGAAACGTCAATATGATAGGCGAGATACAATTGACCTTATATCTTTATCGAATATTAATGAAAGTAATGAGTGGTTGTGTAGAAGTTTGGATGGAGAATCAGATGAAGATGAAGAATTGGTGTTTGAAAATGATACTTTAACATGGGTGTTGTTGCTAGAGCTTCTGGAGTAGTAAAAAAGTAGCAAGGAAACTATAGCAACAACATTAAGGGTTCGACTTCTACATCAAATACAATTCATTTGATAAATGAGGAAGAAACAGTTCTGAAAAGACAGAAGAATCTACAGAGGAATACAAATCTAACAGTGAAGATGATGAGAATGTTGACTTGTTTGTGGTTGATATTGAAGATAATATTTAGATTCTTTATATGATGATTGGATGATTTGCTATTTTAACTTTTTAAATATATTTTTCTAAGACATTTTTGGTTTGTTAAACTTGGTTAAACTCGTAACTTGTACTTTGGTAGATGTTTTCATGGCTTGTGAGATGGTAAATGCTTCTCAAAATTTAATATATTTTTTTCTTATAGCTTGTGAATTGCAATTAGCATATAGTTTAATCTTGAATTAGTTGTCTATATTATTTTTTGTATGTCAATAATGTGTGCATCACTTCGATAAGGCGCGCTTCTCATCTTGCTCTTAAGGCCCTATCAATTTTTGTGCCTCTCACCTTTAATAGCACTGACTTCAGTTGTCCAGTCTTCTTCACCGACTCGAGATCCTTCCTTCCCTCCTGTTAGCATCCCCACCCCTTTTATCCTGATTCACTTCATATTGCCCTTTGCAAAGGCAAACATACATATACCGTTCATCCTATTACTCAATTTGGGTCATATGTTGGTTTATCTCCTTCATTTCATGCTTTTGTTAATTCTATTTCTACTATTTCTATTCCTAAATCTATTTGAGAGGCATTGTTTGTTCCCTAGTGGAAGCAAGATATGGTTGATGAAATGACAACTTTGCATGATAATGGTACTTGGCAATTTATTCCTCTTACTTCCAGCAAGTCGGTTGTTGGTTGTCGTTGAGTTTTTACAATGATGTATCATCATGATGGTTCTTTTGAGTGCTACAATGCCCATTTTGTGGTCAAAGGATATACTCAGACCGATGGTATTGATTATAATAAGACGTTCTCTCATGTTGCCAAGATTGCCTCTGTTCAGATTCTTATTTCTTTTATTGCCAATTTTGATTGGCCTTTATTTCAGCTTGATGTGAAGAATGCTTTGGTGACTTGCAGGAGGAGATTTACATGGAACAATCATCTGGGAGTGTTGCTCATGGGAAGTCTGGTAGAGTATGTCAACTTCTAAAGGCTTTTTATAGTATCACACAATCTTCTCGAGCTTGGTTTGGAAAATCCAATGATGCGGGTATACAGTTTGCAATAAGACGTTGTGAGACTGATCATATTTTTTTCTTCTGTTTATGTGACAAGGAGATGGTGATATTAATTATTTATGTGAATGATATTATTGTGATGATAGTAAGTGAATAGAAAAATTGAAGACCTTCCTCTATACAACTGCACATCATAGACTTGGGGAAACTACAATACTTCCTAGATATTGAGGTAGCTCGATCAATTTGGGTCATATTGTGATGATACTTCCTAAGGAGGGGATGAGTCTGTCATAGCAGAAATATGTGTTGGATATTCTTGATGAGACGGTTTTGATGGGTTCAAAACTTGTGGATACGCCGATGAACACGAATGTAAAGTTGTGTGTTGACTAAGGGGAGCTTATGACTAGTTTGGATAGCTATTGGCGTCTAGTGGGGAAGATGAACTATCTTCCGATCACTCGGATGAATATCTCATTTACAGTTAATGTTGTTAGCTAATTTATGTCAGCTCCCCATTCCACACACTGGGAGGCGGCTCTGAGGATCATTAGGTGACTTAAAGCCCATCTCAAACGTGGCCTACTATACCACATGAATGATCACCTATGAGCTGAGGCATTCACTCATGCCGACTAGGTAGGTTCTCCATTAGATAGGAGGTCTACTACCGGATATTGTACATTTTTTAGTAGTAATTTATTGAGTTGAAAAGGTAAGAAGCAGATGATTGTTGCTAGATCGAGTGCAAAGGTAAAATACCGGACCATGTCTCATCCTCATGCGAACTCATGTGGATGAGACATTTGTTAGAGGAGTTGTACTTTGATGATAAGCTGACAATGGGTATGACTGTGATAATCAAACAAATATTCATATTGCTTCGAATTTGGTCTTCTATGAGAGAAATAAACATTTTGAGGTGGATTATCATTTTATTCGAGAACGAGTTGAGAAGTGTCTCCCTCTCCTCATTAATTACTCACATATAATTTTTTTTTTAAGTTTGAGCTAGTTAAAAAATTGTTTTTTTTTTGGATTTTGGATTGAAGCCTTGTTTGGGTTAGCTATAAAAAGAAATACACTTTCGGCTTAAAGAGGTAAAGTAAGACAAAAAATTACTATTTGTATTATTTGGTGTGGCTAAAAAAGATTGGGCTATTTTAGTTAATAAATTTTTATAAACTCACACCAAATATACAAAAAAAAGAAATTAAGATTTTTTAGTAAAAACTAACAAAAAAAAACATAACCCCAAACAGGACCTTAAAGCCTTGTCCGATCCTTTTTTTAGTAGGCAACAAAGAAGGAGAAATATTTATTATTATTATTATTATTATTTGTTGGATTAAGATAATGAGAATAGAATGAATAAAAATGTACATACATGTCAAAAAAATCTATTTGGCGTTCACCTGCTCAAGAAAAGATGACTTGTCAAAATAATCTTGGAATTTCATGTTCTTTTCATTTTTCTTCCGCAAGGAAAATTTATTATTATTTTAAAAAATACCCTTTAAATACCAAATCTCAATCCGAGAGAGGCACATCCCAATTTTGCTAAACTAATCAGGCGACACATCTCTACAAATGAAGTTCAAGATGAAACGAGAGAGAAAGAGGGGGGCTCAACACACACACAGAGAGGGGGACTCACAACTTGACATCAAAGCTATTGTTAGTAGGTGTCACGGGGTTAATTTTTCATACTTAAAAATTATCTCACGATGGCACTAAGTCTTAGCCAAAACATTTACAGACACACACGTTTGAGATTTAGAAAAACAGAATTAACAAGCAATATTTATGAAATAAAACTCAACCTTTTATTGTACCAACAACAATAGAAATACACTTAGGATTTTCTAGGCCAGAACATCAATTATCTGTCTTAAAATCTGTCTCCTTTTGCCAAGGCCCTTGCATGATTTTAAAGACAAACAAAGCAATTATAAAATGACTTAGCATAATTCTGGATAATATCACATGTCTTGGTAGTTGACACCCCAACTGGCAAGAGGAAAAACTGTCTTAATACAAGTCTGCCACATGCATGCAACTCGCAACTGCTGGTAGCCCATTTGGACAATTTTCCTCTCTACTATGCATCCAAGTGTCCTCAGATATCATTCCAACAACTGTTGCTCTCTGCAGAATCAAACTGCCGATAACTGCCAAGTAAAACTACCTCTGGCTGCTTGTCTGCATGTTGCCTAACCCCTGCCAATGCCAGACTTAAGTCCGTACCAAACCACCCACAAAGTGATTCATCCCCATGAATCTTTGCCTTCCTGACTGCCCAACAATATGTTGATGCCAGTCCATGTTCACAACTCATACACATCTCCGCTTGTGCCTTGTATTTGCTTACAGCATCACTGTCTTGAACATTGTCATCCTGTCAAAGTATGTCTCCCTTATGCCTTTGCTATCAAGGGTAGTACGGGTGCTTTATACCACCACACACCAACTTGTATCCGTGTCGAGAGATTAATGTTCTAACAGTAGGGATAGTGATATGAGCAAGGGAAAATAGAGAGTAAGTGATGTTAGTGTAATTTCAAATAATAGAAGAGGAGATGTCAGCGTGATTTCAAAGAAATCGAGAGGTTTCTGTTAAGTTGTATTCCATTCCATTTGAATTAAAAAGAAAAAGAAATTAGTAGTCAATGATCAATTTCATTAGAATACAATTTACAGTTCAAAAACAGTACATACTCCATGATATTTAAACAAAAATGAATAAAAACAAAAGAACACGTGAAAGATAGGTAGGCTTAGGCTTGCGTGGCCCACAAAGTCATAAAGTCCCCATTAATAAGTAGCCGCCCACTAGTAACTACACACTAACATGTAACCTTATGTAACCTTTTAACCATTGCAAGGCCAATAACTTCTTCTACACTAAAGTAAAATTAATACTGACAATCTCTCTCTCTCTCTCTCTAAATTAAACTAAACTTTACTAAAAGTCAAAGAATGGGTTGAAGAGATCAAACGATGAGGGAGATGGGGAAACGATAGGAGCTGAAAACATGGTTGAAGGACTTGGCATGAACATGTTGCCATGAAGGAAAGGGCTAATTAGATATTGATCTTGCAAGAGCGAGAGGGCATATGGATCAGATCCCTCCGCCGGCGCAAAGAATACCGGCGATATCGGCGGCAGAGTCACCGGAGCCGGAGATAAAATCCCCGGGATCTGACGTACTCCTTCAACTGGGACCATACCGCCCATAATAACATCATCATCATCATCATCATTAGATATTAATATTTCTCTATCCTTTTCTCTGTCAGTGGGACTCGTCCTCTCTATTGAAGCCAATCTGGCTGCCGGAGATACATCTCCTGCGGAGGAAGAGCCGGTGAGGCGTTGGACCAAGGACATGAAGTTGCTGACCGTGGTATGGATCACTTTTGGAGACACGGCGTAGATGATTACAGGTGGCGGCGGCGGCGGCTCTGTTTGTGGAGGCTTCCTGATGGCGTGAGACTCTTTCCGGACTCTTAGTTGCGGCGGACGAGGCCCCTGTAGTTGTCTCCTTGGTGGAGTCGCGCTTCCTTCACCGGAGGATTCCGGCGGCTGCATCACGGATCTAGACAGAGAGATCTAGAGAGGGAATACCATTAGGAAAGCTTTTGTGGAAAATAATAACAGAGAAGAGATCGTATGGTATATATGTTTGCAGGGACCGAACTATAAATCTTAGTATATAGAAGTGGCCAAGGAAATTGTAACAAAAAGTTAAGACCTTTAGAAATTTGTGCAAGTTTTTTTCACCCATTTCACTTGCACCCCACACTTAGCCATACAATCCACTTGCACTCGGTCTTAAAAAGTTGTACTCGTTGCAAATGGTGATTCTTAATTTGTGAAAATGTGATTGAGTTATCTCGATGGTGAAAGAGGTTAAGGTTTTGACTAGGAGAGTTGCAAAATTGGAAGTGGAGGTGACAAGGTATTCGGGAGGGGAAAGGAGTGAATGGAGGTTTGGTGGCGTTTGTGGTGGCCATGGATTATGTAGAGGATGACCATGAGTGTTGTCCGTAGCAGTGACGAAGATGGTGGAAGGAAAGAGAGATAAGAGAGATGGAGGAAGAAAAAGGGTGAGGCAATGGTAACCGGAGGTGGCGGTGGCGGAAGCCACGGCTAGGGTTGTGAATATAGGAGGAGGAGGAAAAGAAGAAGAAGGGGTGGGTATACTAAGAATTGTTATGTGGTATACAACGAGATTTTAATTAACGATAAATTGGATTTTAGTTTTTGGAAAATGCACTTCAAATAAAAAAAATAGGAATAGGGGCTCTCCTTGAGATGGTCTTAGTTTTTCAGAATTTACAACATCCAATGTACCAAAAAATAGTGGATCGATCAAAAAACATTGGAAAAATTGAGGGAGTATTCTGCACAATTTATAATCTAGAGGGCATTCTATAAGAATTTTCAAAAAGTTGAAGGGCCCCCACTGTCCAAGACAACTTGCCTGGAAATGAATGTAAGAGCTGACGCCAAGACACGCTTGGACTTTACGTAGGCAACCAATGCGCTCCGTTGTCAATTTGTTTGTTCTTTTTTTACATTCAAGCTATTTCATTCGGTCAATAAATAATATATTTTTAAAAATAAATTTTTTAAGAATATTTTCAACAATCAAATGATTCAACTAGTTTTTGTATACAAGCTTTTTTAAATCATCAAAAATAATATAGATTAAAAAGTATGGACAAGTTTTTGAGATGTTTAAATAGTTTTTTGAGATGGTTAGGCTTCGGTTGGCCGTGGCCATACGAATCAACATTTGTTGAACCCATGAAAGCCACAAGTCTCAGAATGGGCTGCTCCATTACATTTTGTGGCTTAATGGCGGTCCAGTATGGCTTTTGAGACTTATTAACCGCTAAACTTAACGGAAAATACTGAGAGCTTTTAAATGCAAATCAAAGTCGTCTTAGGACACACACAAAAAAAATTTAATTCGATTATATCCTCAAATGAAATTATTGTTATGGGCAAACTAAAAATAATAATAATTTTAGTTATAACCCAGTACACTTCATTGTCCGCCTCACATTTTTTATTTTTATTCATCTTTTTCTTCCATGACCATCTTCTATGTTAGAGGAGTTGGCGATTTTGGTAGGATAAAAATGTAAGATTTAGTAAGTTTAGGGCTTGTAGTGAGAGTTCTAGTATTATTCGCTAGACAGTGCTAGATGCCTGTTGGATGTATAGTCTTTTTAGGTTGAACCTATTCCTTTTATCAGTTAGGGTTTAGGGAGTGAAAAAAGAAGAAGAGGCACATTCGATAGAGATCTGAGAGCATTTCATATCCTCTTCAAGACCTTTGAGTATGAGCACATTCGTAGGTCATGGTTCATGGGATTTTCACGTAAAATCGTTGCGTACTTGTCTTTTGATATTTAGGTTACATGCGATATGTTCTTGATGATTTAGATCTGATTCATATAAGTTTAGGTAATTTAGAAATTAGCACATAATTTTATAATTATAACCTAAAGAGGATTTGAATTAGCTTATTAATCTCTCTCTCACACACATATTATCCTCCAGCTCGGCAATTTAACAGAATCAGGTTCTTGTTGGTCACACATCCAACATTTCATTCTACCTAATCAGTCATGGGTAAAACAAGATTCTTATTTTATCTTTCTCTGGATTTGCATTTGTTCTTATTTTATCTTTTTCTTGATTTGTAGTTGATTTATATTACCTAAAGGGATATGAAGCTAAGAAGAAATGGTAGTTTATTTTGAGAGTTCACTAATTTTATCTTTAGCTTGATTTGCAGTTGATTTTACCTTAGGTAAAGGGAGACGAAGCTAAGAAGAAATGGTGACTAATGTTTTGGACAATATTAAGTTTCTTTGAAACAATATGTGAAACGTGTGGGATGTTTAATTTGTATTATTTTAGATAATGTGTTATTGTATAGGGATTAGATATATTTTTTAGTATTTTTCAAAATTTTAAATGAACCAACCCAACCCGACCCTGAAAGAAGCTAAAAACCGAACCCCGTTCGGTTCGGTTCGGTTCGGTTTCTTTGGACAGTCAGTTCAGTTGTGGATCCAAAAATGGAAACCGATCAAGATCGGGTCGGTTCTGAGTCGGTTATAGAACCGACCCATGAACACCCCTATGTATCTCCATGTAAATTTAACTTTCATTTGTTATTTAGTTCCTAAAACCTAATTTCAAATGTTCTTAATTAGTTGATTGATAGTTTTTGTTTTGGTAACTTTTGAAGCAGATTGCTTTAGAGCTACGCTCCAACAGGACAAATGTAAATTCTTATGATGGAGACCATGATGCAAAACCAGTGGCTACGTACAGCCCCAAGAGCTTTGATGAGCCCAAGGTAAATAGGCTAACCCCATTTGATTTAATATTCTTGTATCCATTCTATCTGCTGCTCCTGCTCTCAATGCTGTTAAAAAATGAAGCTTCACCCTATGATTTGTTTTGTGCACAGGGATAATGCAAGAGCGATCACATATTTGCCTGTGTCTCCGTGTTCAAGCCCATTATGACAATCCGGACCCGCATATAGGAGCTGTTTTCTCTCTCCTCCGCACTTGTTACAATTTGAATGACTACAATGCTCTCCATGAGACCCAACACAGAGTATACTCTTGACCCTTGCGTTAAATCCACCAGACACCTGGTAGATCCCCAACAGTACGACATGTTTGATTGATTGATTTGCACGAACAAAGCAATCTTTCATACTTGACCACAATTGCCTTGGAGGAGTAGAAACCCGAACTGTGAGAAATTGAGATTTCTTTCTCCCTCAAAAGAATTTTCCAATTGGTTGGGGGGAGTGACAGAGAGAAACTGAGAGATTCACTAGTTCACTTATGAGTAACTGGACTTGGGATGTACCAGGGAGGGTGATGTCAAATTTATTGATGTTTGTAGCTCTGCTTCCTCTTTGATGTATAATGGAAATTAAGTGTAGCTAGCTAGATGATTCATTAAAATTTATGTTGTATGTGAAAATATTTTTCAATTACATTACATGAGAATCATGAGATCATTGTTCATAGAGAAACTGAGCCGAGCATATGTAAAATGAGTACTTGTGATCAGACTCCATTTTTAGTGCAGTGTCTCATAGGATCATAGGATGTGATAGGGAAGCAACTAGTTTGATTACCTTCTCCCTAGAATTTATGGAAGCGTTAGTTTTATTAAAGCCTAAACAGATGAAGAAATTTTCCAACAAGGAT
>BRYF01000001.1:19540000-19542500 GCA_030159135.1 Actinidia polygama | reverse complement strand
ATGATGTGCATGTTCCTATTGTTTTCTGGGACAAAATATAACAAATTCATAAATAAATTACAGAATAAAAAATGCATCAACCCACCACATGTGCATAACTATAAAATAAGTTCGACAAGCATCACATGTTAATTAATACGTAAATTTCACAATTTAATAACGCACACACCCGTACCAACCGATTGAGGCCATTGGATTATAACAAACACCATTGTAAAAAAAGATTGAACTATCAAAATCATTACAACATTACCCAAGCAATAGAAAGAAAGAATGAAGCATTGACAAGAAGCATAACCATGGAAAGAAGTCAGCAAACAAAACAAATTCAAAACCAACAATGGTAATAATAACACGGAGGAGGGGTTGATTTCTTGAAGTTGAAATTGTTGTTAAGTGAATGTTTGTTAACTGTTTTATTTTTGATTTTCTGTTTTTGTTTTGTTTTATTTATATATGAAAATAAAAAATTAGTTTGTGTTGCTATTTATAAATAAAAACAAGCCAAAACTACTACTACTATTTTTGAAAAAAATAGTGAAAACAAGAACACGTTTTTGTTTTGTTTCTAAAATTTTTTCATCCAAAATTCTTCAACCACCACCACCGCATTTTTTCACCTACCACCACCACCACCACTGCTGCCATCTCCTCCACCGCCGCCACCACCTCCTTCGCCACTACCACCACCGCTGCTGCCATCATATTTTTTTAAATAGTTTTAAAAAAGTGAACGCAAATATTTTTTTTTTTAAAGTTTAAAAATAGATAAACACAAATATTTTTTTAGTTTCTATTTTACAAAAACACAAAACAATTAAAATAAAATAAAAATAAAACAAACACAAAAAATTAAAAATTAAAAACATTACCAAACATCCCCAAGTGTCACACTTATGTATTGAAAATTTTTTATGCATATTACAGTGACCTCCTCTAAGGTTTTCTTTTAATACAGATGCTTTGCTGACTTTGAGAACTTACATTCTCCTCCCCTGAGTTTTGAAGTCCCATTACAAAATCAATTGTAACAATGGTCTAACGGAAATCAATGACACAACCCTTCAAAATTTCCAATGTAACCCTTAAACTAGCAAATAAAAAATAAAAACATTAACCAAAACTAGCCTTAAACCTAGACCAAAATCAAATTCTAATAGATAGAGCAGAGAGACAGAGAGCGGTAGACCCATCTCCAATCACTAGACCGTTGCCGTTCGCGGCCTCGTGGATGCGCAGAGTGATAGAGAAAGAGATGGAGCGAGGGGAGAAAGAGACCCACTACCGCTCAATACTTAAACTTTACTGTTCACCGCCACCAGATGCGCAAAGGAGAGACCGACCACTGTCACTCTAACTCACCCTGCTCGCCACTGTCGTTCCTGCTCGCTAGTTGCTGTCCACCTCTCACCGATTGTCGTCGCCAATCACTAGTTCTTCTATGGTTTGAGTTTTGTCGATTAAAAGAGTAGATCTATGATGCATGAATAGCGTGATGGGTGAAAGATAATTCAAGTAAATACACGCAACACAATAAGATAAATTAATTCTCTGAACTATTCTGTAATATTATTAATCAAAAACTACTTAGAATAAAGGTTCTTACAATATTTATAAATCCAAAACTCTAATTATCAAATTAAACCCGAAAATTAAAAAATTAAGAAAATTACCAAAAAAGAAAAAAAAGGTCAAATTAAGACCAAATCTAGAATTAGACAACTAAAGAAATATACCTCAAAAAAACTAGCCTAAATCGGAATTACATAGATTAATTTATTAAAAAAAATTACAAAATTGCCCTTTTCAAAGCCTAAACAATGAAATTTGCCCAAAATCCGACGTACGTCGCGACGAAGCTGTGTGTCTTGCTCGTTGGGTTGTTTTCAATCAGACTAAGGTCTTCCGACACAGTTTGGACAACGTTGGCCCGGACTCAAATCTATCACGGTACTCCATGGATGTGAGATCTATGCTATCTGCATCAATCTAGGTTTGGGATTTTGGGCTTTGTTGATTTTGGGTTGAAAAATGTTAAATTGGAGATTGATTTGGGACGGGTTTTGATTTTCCACATTTGGAGATTGATTTGCATAGTTATCAAAATCGGATCGAATAGGTCGGTTCAACCGGTTCAACCGAAAATCGGGCACTGAACCGGTTTTGTATAACTATTTTACTGAAAATGCAAGTGAACCGGATTGAACCGGTTGAACCTGCCGATTTTTTAACAGACAAACTAAATTTTTAATTTTTGTAGTTTGGCCCCAAAACTTTGAATTAAAATTTTTAATTATTTATTTTTTTAATTTTTTTTATTATGATCAATTTTTACTATTATTATTGTTCACAATAAGTATATAATTTAAACCTATTTGACCAATTTTTTTTTAAGAGCATTTGAAAATTATATATAATGAATTATAATTAGTAATATTTCATGTAATATTTTGATACTTTTAAATATATTTTCTATAATCAACTTTCAAACACTTACATC
>BRYF01000001.1:19520000-19527500 GCA_030159135.1 Actinidia polygama | reverse complement strand
TAGAATAACCTTATTTTATTGAAATATCAAATGACCGTAAAATATAAGAGTTCATGTGCCCACCTTGTTCTTTTTTCACACAAGGTGGACATACATGTGGCCCCTTGGCAGAGTCTTTCAAATTATATATATGGAGTAATAAAGAAAGGGTAAGAGCAGTGTGACAAATACAAATAGAAATGAGAGGAATGCGAGTGTGTTGAACCTTCTGAAACAACATTTTGTTCCTACCTGCACCCCAACCCATTGTTTGTACCTTGTAACTGCACGGTTCATTGGGAAAGAACAACAAGTGCATGTGCTTATAATCCCTTTCCCAAGCTCTGGCAGATATGACTCTGAACAAGGAAATAACAAGCATAGGAAAATAGGTCTCATGGATTCCACTTTATTGCATCATTATGGAGTAAATTACTAGTACAATGTTTTGACTTAAAAGCTTTAATGAGCTTCAAAATGTATATTTTTTTTACGCGGTCTCCAACGGGAGAGACGAGCTCGATTACCATGAATGAACATGACCTAACTTGAATAAAGTTGTAGCAAGTCAAACTCTAATAGCCTGACTCATCAATTCACTAAAAGTTCTTCCTTCGTAACAACAATTTGTTGTTATTCCATCGGTTATCGAGTACAATTACAGAGTAAACTCCAGCCTTCCTAATCATTCTAAAGTGTTGTTCAATGCATACCAGACCTAATATATAACGATAAGTTGGTAGCAATTTGATGATTTTTACTTACAATTCTGTCTCTGTCCTCTCTGGTGAGCTGTTGACAGGCTGGGCTTTTTGATGTGACCCATTCAATTCTAAACAGGCTTGGCCCCTTAGAGGGTTCATTTTGTATCAACTCCAATGCAGGCCCGTGAGTTGCCCAACTCTCTCTCTCTCTCTCTCTCTCTCTCTCTCTCTCTCATTTGTGATAATAATAATAATAATAATTTGTAGCACCTCATGTCATCTATCTTCTCTCTCTATATATTTTCATTCTCATGACTCTTTTGTACTTGGCCAACTTTGATGCAAAGAAGACCCAAAAGGAAGTATGGCCCACACCCTCTTTCTCCGACCAGCACAATCACAGGTAAAATGATTAGCTAATCTTCCCTACTGTTAATCATGTCATTTGCATTATATCTTTTCCCTTAATCTAACTGCATAGAGGATCCCACAAAACTTAATATTCTTAACCATACCCAACTGGTTCGTTCGGGTTAGGAAAACTTATTAGCTGATTTCCAACTTATTTACCAAACGAAACGGTATCAAACATAGAATCGATCAATAATGTGAAACGAAAATGTAAAAAAATCAAACATAAAATCCATCAGTAATGTCGTGGTGCGGTATTTTTGAATAAATACTAATTATGAGTAGGGATTGCAAAAAAATTCCACAACCGATGTGTCTCGCTCACCGACCCTAATGAGATAGGTTTTGAGATAAAAATACCTAACTCGACAGGGTTCAAGTAGGGCTATGGGTCTAAAGGTTCTATACCCGAATATGATGTGATTATACATGAAATTACAAATATATCCTTGATATTTTTTAAAGGTAAATTTTACTCACCCTTGAGGTTTGCCCAAATTGCAAGGATTTTTCATGTAGTTTGTAACACAAACCTCCCCTATTTTTAAAACTAATATACAGATTCTCCCTTTCTTTTACAATCGTTTGAAAACTTAACAGATATTATTGATGTCACTTTATTTAAAATATCCCTTAAATCCTTGGACACTCTCACTCTCACTCTCACTCTACCATTTCTCTCTCTCACACTTTCTCCATTAATAAGCCAAATATCCAAAACCCAATTCAAATAAACCTGATGGATCACAAAAATTAAACTTCACAAACCTTCTCTTTCTATTCAATTACATCTCACAATCTCAAAAATTAAATCTCACAAGTTCTCTCTCTATTCAATTACACCTCACAAATCCAAAATTAAACCTCACAAACCCAAAAAACTCTTTTCGGTGAGATTGAGATGGTGATCAAGATATCACCATTGTTGACGACCATCACTTCCGACCACCCACTCCCACCACCTCACATGCAAGAGAGGGGATTGAATTTTTGCAAATTAGACATTTATTGAGGATAATTTGGTCATTTTTTCAAAAAAAAAAATTAACTTATCGACAAGGGGAATTTGTATATTAGTTTTAAAAAAAGGAAGATCGATGTAATTTACAAACAACAAGGGAGGTTCCTATAATTTGAGCAAACCTCAAGAGAGGTTAGTGAGATTTACCCTTTTAATTTTGCACCCTTGTATAAATAGAATAGAATAGAATTTAGCATTAGAGCTGATTATTCTGGTACCAAGATTTTCATTTAGGTATCTGGTTTATGTGTGAGTAACTTTTTTGAGGGTAAGACGGGTAAAGTCTGAATTTATCTTTCACAAGACAAGGCAGGTTTGGGATATAATTTCTTAAGGGGGTCCTTTTTCTCAAATCCGACTAGTTGGCGTTCCTAATTATGGCTGGAATTGAAAAGAGCACTAAGGGCTAGTCAGTTTGTATGATAATTTTGTCCAAAAAAATACCATTCATGTAGCAATACTCGAGAAACATATTTATGAAAAGATGGAAGGTTTTTTGAAGTTTAAAAATTAAATTTTATGGTAAAATTGCTTCGTTGTGGCCTCATCTTAGATCCATTTCTTGATTTGACCTCTTCTTAGTTTAAGGCCTATTAAGGTGATTATAAATGTAAAAAAACTACTTGATTAAATATCAATATTCGCACAGTCCAAGAGTATTTTTATCTAAATAATACGTATGAATTTTAATTGAATATACCTTTTACTTTCTGAAGACAAATATGATTGAATCATGCAATTACATATGTATGATCATATTTGTTTTTGGGTATATATTCTTCTCAATAAACCTATAAAATGAGATTATCAAAGTTTGAAACTTCTGTCTAAAGTTGATTTTTCAAAAAATTAGTTATTGTCTTTTTAAAAAAAATTACATGTCTTAAAAAAACCCATATATTATATGTGTAACTCTTTCCAGTTTCAATAATTGTTTTTTGCACGTGGGGTGTTTGATTTTCTTTCCCTTGTTACGATGATCCATAAAACGGTGGATGTTATGGTTCGTTAAAGAGTAGAATAGAGTAGCGATTGAAAGAAATGTTTCAATGAAGCAGAGAGGAGTAAATGAAAGGCAAAAGAGGGGGTGGGGGGGGTGCGGAAACAGTAATTTTGTCGGTGAGGATGGGTCAAAGTGATGGAGAGAGGCTGCAATGGGTACATCCCAAATCTACGTGTGTGTTCTCGCCACGTTACCATCCCGGACATGTGCACGTGTCCGATGACAGGTGGTGGGCCCTCCACGTCATCATCACCAATAACCCCAAAACTGTCTCTCTCTCTCTCCCCCCAAATTTTTCAGTGCAATTTAAAACGAGTAGTGCTATGGGTACCCCAATATTACACCCTAAATGCACATCTAGGTGAGGTGGAGCATTTGGATTGGCTGGGTGTGGGGTCCACCCAGTCATGTCAGCCAATCCAAATGCTCCACCTCACCCAAGTATTTATTTGGGGTGCAATATTGGGGTACTCATAGCATTTTTCATTTAAAACATATGTATGTGGTGAGTATGTATTTTGAGAGAGAGAGAGAGAGAGTAGATTATAGATATGGATGGTGATGGACTGACTGTCCTATCAAGCTCATCTACGAATAATTTCAACTCCTCTTGCTCACGTGTATTTCAAATAATGTTAAATCGCTAATGAAAGAGTCCCCGTAGATAATTTCAAATTTATTTACGTGTAATTAAAAATTAGATAAGTTCTTGTGGATGTGTAAAAAGTAATATTGACACGCAGGGAAGGCGCAGTTCGGCATAAAGTTTTAATAATTACATTTTTTTCCTTTGTAACAGACTTAATTTAGATTTAGGTTTTTTTAATATATTTTTTGATTTATTTTTATTAGAAGAATTAAAAAAACAAAAAAACAACAACATACTTTTCAAAATCAGAAAAAAAAACAATACACACCCCAAAAAAACACTAAACACTTTCTTACTTTTCCGCCATTTGGATTAATTTTTCTTTTGTAGTTTTTTTTTAAAAGTATTCGACTTCACTCATAGGTGAATTCAAACGTGTGTCTTGCTGGACTGTCGTTTCATAACAAGTTTAGTCATCATCTTAACACAATAGACTGGTTGAGTTTTTAAACTGAGCTTCAGGGTCAGATGACAACGTACATGATAAGCTTCCTTTGCTATCCACATGTTTTGGATTGAATACAGATAATGCGATGGGATAGCTATCAACCACACCATATGAGCATGATTGGGTCAGTTGCCTATTCATTGACACGACAGATGACGCGTCCTCACACGCCGAGCTACACTATAAAAGGAGACAAATTTTCTCTCTTACGATTATGCCACTCTCACTCTTTCGTTTTACTCTCTATCTCTAAGAACCAAAGCCAAGAATTATCTCTCTTATTCTCTCTTTTTTCATATTTTTTAGTCACTAATTTGATCGTCAGAGAGTCATCTCTGGAATAGCTCAGAACAGTTTTTCTCATTATTACCTTCTATCCTACAAAACCACACAAGGCTATCAATGATTTTTTGATAATAATAAGGTGTCCATGTATTTGTTAGAAACCTAAGCAAATGCTACTACAATATCTCTTAATCTATAATATAAACACAAATATTTTTGAATCTTTTAAACTATCTTTCACTATCTACGATTGGAATCCATTTGAATTAATCCAATGACTAAGATTTCACCTAAGACTATTTTTTTAAAAAAAATATCACTTCCTTCTTCTATCTCTCTGAGTCACCAACATCAACACCTCAAGTCACCAACACCGCTGCACGCTGCCACCACTGCAACGCATCACCATTGCCACCAGCCATTGTAGGTACCGCCTATCTTTTTCTCACTCCTCTTTCTCTCTCTCTTCCTACCCACTACCGCATCTGCCTTGAACCGCCACCGCAGGTACCACATCTCTCTCTTTCTTCACCACCATTACCGCCTCTACCTCCACATTCACATTACCATCAAACCTAACCACCACACCACATCGCAGCCTCCCTCTCCTCCCCTCCTCCACGTAGCAGCCCACTGCGCACCAGCCTCTCTTTCTCTCCCAGCGGCGTCATTTTAGAGTATTGGGTTATGTTTTGTAATTTGGGTTGGGTTAGGTTTTTTTTAGGATTTTTCTTTTCTGATTGGGTCGAAACTCATGTTGGCAACGATAGGGAGAGACGGCGATGGGGGTTGGGTCGAGTGTCCCTTCTCTTACTCATTTTTTGTGTGTTTTGTTTCTTAAGGCAGTGAGTATTGAACCGATTGTTCAGGTACCGGAGTGAAGTTTTCGACGATAGAACCACCATCACCGAACTAGTGACGACGCCACCACCACTCTGGCATGTTGAGTTTTTTTGATTTATTTTATTTTTTGTTTTTTGTTTTGTTTTTTATCAGATCTGGTGTCGACTTTTTCTAATTCTTTCTTATTATTTTTTAGTGATTTGGGTGATGTTTGTTCAGGTGAAAATAAAACCAGAGGAAGCTAAAATGATGAGGAGTGGAGCAACTAGAGAAAGATGAACCCAAAGCAAATGCCTCAAAGGCTTCAAATGTTAGTCTTTTCTTGAATTTTTTCCCCTCATCCATTTTAATTTCTTGGTTGTTTGTATAATTTGGTTGGGTTTTGATTCGGTAAAGACATAATTTTTTCTTGAATTTTTTTCTCATCTATTTTGAATTTCTGATTTTTTTCTCCTCATCTATGTTATTTACTCCTCACCCATGATAGTCGCGCCCCCATCATTGGTAGAATTCCAAGTCTCAGAACCAGTCTGTTTTGACACCGGAGTGAGGTTGAAGAATGACGAAGCTCTGCCCAAAAAGCAAAGCAAACAAGAGATACTTCTCCTACGTTCCATGTTTGATGATGTAGACAAATATATCTCTGTCCAATTTGAAATTAACAGGTTTAATTGTTATAACTTTACGTTAGTCCAATTTTTAGAGAGAACTCAGTCTAATTTTTCTCAAAAATCTAAAATACATTTCTTTGAACTTAAAGTTTGCTTGATTTAAACTTATTTCATAAAAATAGGGCCACGTGGTATAAGATGTTGATGTATAAAAATACAACATGAGACTCTGTACTATATTGTACAATTTACCCAACATTTTAATGTCAAATGCCCTTAAGGCACTGGCTCTTCCAAACTATCTACACTATCTACAAATTTGACTAAATTAGCAATACTTTTTTAAAATTATTATACTTTCTAATTTGTGCTCCATTTTGTAGTAATCTATCTTTTCGTATATACATACAATGTATTTCTTATCTGACGTTTAAACATTATCTGCTGGTTGTAAAACGCTAACGAGTACGTCTAAGAGGTAAATTTTTTTTTGGTGCAGTGCCTATGAGCACGAACAATTACTAGTTAGTATATATGTATTATTAGGGGTGCATTTGGATGTCCTCTCGACAATTGCCTATGTCTAACTTGG
The DNA here is from genome assembly GCA_030159135.1 of Actinidia polygama. Lineage (NCBI taxonomy): Eukaryota > Viridiplantae > Streptophyta > Magnoliopsida > Ericales > Actinidiaceae > Actinidia > Actinidia polygama. The sequence goes on along the minus strand of BRYF01000001.1, from coordinate 19,520,954 downwards.
TTAGAATTCTTACTCCTTACTTCAAAATAGTACAGAAGGGGTGGGGGTAGTAGAAAAAGGGCCCATGCGAAGGGTCCAAACATGTGTTTGGCGCACTATGTAAGATGTGGTTATCTTATAAAAACGAAGACAACTAGTTCGTTATAGCAGAAAATATTGTATGGCTAACAATCACTTAGAAGGGGTGGTACTATAAGTCAATATTGCCCATGCTTTATGGAAAGATTTTCACTCCTGAAATTAGGAGGGATAAGTATTGTTAGTAAGATATGTGTATTTGATTACAGGATATATCTGACTTTAAATTAATTTTGATAGTCTCCTTTTGATTACGTATATAATTCTCAATTTGCCATAAGATTAGAAAACTTTGATGGAATTGGAATGGTTTTCCATAGGGACGATAAAGTTGGTGGATGAATTATCATCTAACTTGGCTTACGATCCAACAAGTATAGATCTGCGGGACTATTTCAAAAAAACTCAATTCCATTCGGACTCTATTGGAGTCGGCATGGATTTTTTTCACAAAACCAAGTGAGTATTCATGAATAGCTTACCTTATTCAGTTTATTTTTTATATTTGCCCACCAAACATGGTATATAAAAAAGAATCATTATTCGAGGATTCCTTGATCCTAGACTTATTCTATCTAAGTTGCCAAACTTATCCTAAACTATCCCAGCTTGGCTCGGACAACCCTTTCCCTTTCCTTGTGTGCAAGCGATCGCATGGGTGCCTTCCCTTTAAAACGATATTCGTTTACAATCAATAGTAAGGTTTCTATTTGTAACATTTATTCATTTATCTTGCTTTTTAAATGGTAAGGTTGTGTGTAGATAGATGATAGATGGATAAGGAAAGAATGAAAGATAAATTCATTTTTTTTTATTTTGGATCATTCCCTTTCCATCCATCCTCCCAACAAATCGTATGGGATGGGGTGGGGTGGG
>BRYF01000001.1:19487500-19500000 GCA_030159135.1 Actinidia polygama | reverse complement strand
GAAAAAACAAAAATATATATATACAGAGAGGTTTTCAATTAGTATTCATTTTTTTTATGAGTTTTTAGTTTTGACTTTACCGTATTTATGGGATTTTTTTAATTACGATTTATAGGCATAGGATTTGAATAATAACGGAGGGGTGAGTGATAACTTTCAATAATTAAGAGGGTATAAATAAATTATTTTTAAATGAGTGGATGAGAGTGAAAAAAAATTGTTTATATAATTAAGCCAAATTTATACTTGCAACCCATACACAAATATCCAAAATCTATGTAGTTATTAATATCCATCCAATAACATTAAATCTTGTTAAAATTAACGATTAAGATAATGTTTGTATATTTTTGGTACCATTGCAGAGACCATGTCCTAAAGCGAATGTAGGATCACACGTGTCAACATCGGGGCAAAGCTGACCGGAGAACAACGGGCAGCAGACAGTGGGACAGGAGAAATAATTGAAAGGATTATTCAAAAACGGACAGCTCAGCAAATACAGCATTCAGACCCCACGTGTGCTAGACCAGGAAAATGGGCCCCCACCTCTCCTTGCTTTCTGGATAAAGATGGCCACACGACAAAAGCGACGACTCTGATCTCATCTTTTCAATTTATGGGACTTTATACGCAGTTCTCGACTCCATCTCCTTACTGGTGAGCTCTGCTCTTCTTTATTAATGCACGGAAATCCATGCTCTCCTAACACCTTGTTTGCTTCGCCATTGTTTTTTGACAATTTTTTAAATAAGAAAATAAAATATTTTAAAAAATGTCTTTAAAATTTTAAAAATTATTTTTACTAAAAAATAAATAGCATATAAAAATAATGAATGTTATTATTTTTTAAAAACATTTTTTATAAAAAAAAATCCCACAAATATTGATTCGATAACTAAACAACAGTCAAATATAAAAACTTATTTTTTTTATTTTTCTTTCTCTTTCAACATGAATTTAAAAAAAAAAGAAATTAAGAGTTGGAACTTTTTGATAATTCAAAATACATTTTTTGGTATCTTAATAATAAAATATTTCCCAAAGAAAACTTGAAAGCTTTCTCCAAATAAGTTTGGGCGCAGCTTCTCTATGGTAGAAGTGTAGTTCAATTATTTTGAATTTTATTTTAGACACGTTTTAATAATTCAAATCGTTCATATTGTAGACTCTGTCACGAAGCTTAATACGATAAAAAAATATTTTAATCAGATACAAATCAATATTCATTCAGTACTCTTTTATAATTTAATAAATGAGTGTGACATATAAAATTGTATCCATTTATCTTGATATAAATTTAATATAAATTGATATTGATCAACTATTAATTTTATCCGATTAACATAATTTTTTATAATATTAAATTTATTACTAAGACTAAAACATAAATAATTAAAATAATTAAAATATTTAAACTACATTATACGGGCTAAAAGTGGACTATAGAAAAGTTGAGTCCATAAGTTTTTCTATTTTTGAATAATAAAAACAAAAAATCTAAATGGAACCGAAAAGGAAAGGAATATATTTCTTTTGGTTTCATGGATTTCCTCAAAGTTGTCATGCACGCAAATCAAGTAGGAGTATTTTGTTTTGACGCAGCCATTAAAAAATAAATATCCTGACCTAAAAGAGTGTGTATAATGAAAAAATGGATGAATCTCGGCTCTCTCACAAATTACGAGTATCCATAATTATGAGTTCAGGTCACGCCATGACAGACAATGGCTATTCAGGAGTAATTATTGGAAAATAAGGTAGGGGTACAATGCTCGCTTGAATTCGATCTAAACACTATCCAGTATTGGCATCATGCAAGATTAAAGAACATGCGTCACAGTTGAACTGTCGCTATAAAATAAGCTCAATGAATCAATCGTACTGAGAATTGATCGAGAAACAACGGTCGACAACAATCTCAAGATATGTTATAGAGGAGACTTGCACAGCGAAGTTATCTCTGATAGCCCCCATACCTGGAACACGGCACTTATGGTATGGTGGCGTACTACAAACGAAGCCGCGAAGCTATGATTGTGTCAGCCACTTAGCTACTGATACAACAGTTGGTGCGTTGAGATACGCGCCGAGCTACGCTATATAAGGAGAACTCATGTTCTCCAAAAGATATGCTCAACTTACTATCTAAATACAGATTTTCTCTCTCTACATTCTTTGGTCTTCTAACTTGACCGTCGGAGTTTTCTGAAAATAACACCAGCGGCCGAACTCACTGTTTTTGTACTACAACTAGGATACTGCTGGTTGAAGCCTCCTACGCCGTCGTAGAACTACCACGAGTATCTATTCTCAATTTTTTTCTCTCACCTCTCAAACTTAACACCCCCACAATAACTAATAAAATCTTAATTAATGTAGGCTTACATCGGGCTCGTTTATATACGTCCACCACAATTCTTAAGAATTTTCATTGCCACTTCTTATATTTTTAAAATGACAAGTTTAACCTTTGTCTTATATTTCTTTTTGTTAGGTAATACAGTAAAACGAGATAAATTTTCTCGTAGTAGAGCATATTAAAGACGATTTTTTAAAAGAAATTGATAACTATTGCACAATAGTAAGTTTGTATATATATTGGTGACAATTATATTGATAAATATGAAAAAATATATAAATATTTATAAAAGCGTACTGAAACATATGAATAAATGTATAATTAATCGTTAAAAATATACATAAATCACTAACAATGGACAATGATTAGCAAGATTATTTTATTAAATGGATATTTTAAATATTATTTTTTGCTCTAACTCAATTTTTTAAAATGGATCATATTATTTTTTTTAAATGGAAGGTAAGTCAAAACTCAAAAGTATGGGTCCAAATTAGACAAAGTGATACAAGGATATTATTGTCATTTGGGTTTCCTTTCACAAATTGACATCTCACTGCAAATGAAAAGACGCGTACGGAAGCAAGCTAAACGGGGATTCGGGGTCACTACAACCCTACAGTGACTCCAAAACGACGTCGCTTTACCTCCCCAATTTTCTTTCCGAAACGACATCGTTTTGGGGTCACTGCCGGGTTACAACGCCGCAGTGACCCCGCATTCGCTAAACAGACGCACAATTGACTACGGTTAGCATTTCCGAATTATTATTGCTAAAAGCCCCATCATCTGTAGGTAGGTGTTTCACAAGGACCCTTCCTGCGAACCTAAAATTCAGTCCGTTCCAATATGTTTTAAGGAGTCAGTTTAGTTACAGTTCTAAAATTCTAAAACTTGATCTGGGCGGTTTGATGCACGGATTTGTGTGATCAATTCATGTTCTGATTCGACTCGAACTGAATAATATTGGTATACTTTTTTATATACTTAATACAATGAGTCATCACTTTGTAGATGGTAAGACTCACTTACTGAATAAAACGTCTCAAATATAAATACAAAAAGATTTAATCCTAATATATCTTTTGCTACCTCCTTATTAATTTATTTCACTCATGTTGCCTTGTTAATTTATGAACATTTTAATTTGAGATATCTAAGTTTATGTGGTCATATTACAGTACTCTACCTATATCAAGTGTTCAATATAACATTTATCATGGATATGAGATTATTTTATAAGAAATTTATTGTGAATATATTTATGTCATTGATATGTGTTTCAATCGAAACAAAATCGAATTGTTATTTTTAAGTTTAGATTGGATTGATTCCAAGTTTTGAATGGACCAAATTGGTTAAAAAAATTCAAGAACTGTAGGATTCAGCTCAATCCTTGAATTTTACTGAAAATCGAATCCATCCGATCCATATACAACCCTAATTTTTCTTTCTCTGTAATATATAGCTAAGAAAATAATTTTAAGGAAAAATTAAGTGCATAGAAAATAGCAAAGTAAAGTACACATAAATTTTATATTCAAATCTTAGTTTTACAATTCACACTTTGAACTGTAACTAAGCCATACGTGAAATTTTGATGTAAATCTTTGTGTATGTTTATATGTATGTAGTATTTCTATAAGTTTGGAGAATTGAATGATAATGAATCACAATACAATATCCAACCACCCAAACGGATACTTGTAACGCACCTCTATAATAAATAACCACAATTATTAACTTTTACTAACTCAAATCTATAAGTTATCCTTGAATTTTTGTTGTCTTTTTTTGCTGGATGTAAAAAATTCAAATATATCCTTTTTTTTTTCTCAAAAATACTAAGATTATGTTTTCTCACGATTCTATTCTTTATAAATTTATATCAATCTTAAAATTTATTCAACTAAAATCTATTTGAATTTCTTGACGATGAATTAAAATTATTATGAATTTTTTGGGATCTCCCAATTCATTTGAAAATTTCTTTTATAACAACTCGACCATTAAAAATTCTCCGATTATTTTATTTTTCTTAAAAAATAGAAATGGTTGAAATTAATTAGAATGGGAAGGAAATAGAAGTCAGCATAAGTAGCCCACGTGCATGATAATTGGGTGGCGACAGGGACAATGCATGTGAGTAGGTGATATATATATATATATATATATATATATATATATATATATATATATATATATATATATTAGTTACTATTTTAATAATTTATTTTTGAAAAAATTACAAAAAAATCATAGGTTGATCACAAATCAAACATTAAGTTTTTAATTTGAACAAATTAAACTTTATACTATTTAACTTGTCATAATTCGAAATATCAATCAACTTCCATTTATGTAAATTGAAGTCAACAGCGAGTAACGATTGAAAAAATAATCAATGAACAAAAATCAAAGCACTATAACTCTAACCAAGGGTTTAGAAGGTGTAGATTCTATCTCCACTTGAAATGCATCATAATTCACACAATTTATGTCTCTTTTTTTAAATTTTGCTTAGATGAGTGTCCTAATTGAGAGAATTATGAAATTTAAAAGGATCTCGATTTTTGTAACGCGGTTTTCCCAATCTTTTTTATGGAAATCAGCTATTTTCATCAAACTATATAAACGAAAAAATGACGATGATTCAAATTGTGATGGTTGAAAAAATTTATAATTTAATTTGTTCAAATCAAAAACTTAGAATTTGATTTGTTACCAACATCAAACTGTAGAGATATTTTTTGTATTTTTCCCTTTATTTTAGTAATATTATGATTATGATTATGATTATGATTATGATTATGATTATGATCCTCGATAAGGTAAATTTATGAAATTAGTGAAAAAAACAAAGGAAGAAAATGTCCTTGAAATCAGGGTTTGAAAGTGCTGGTAACGAGGGACCACGCGCCGTCAGCTTCGGTCTCCAATCTCTCTCGTTTACGAGGCACACCCCTCCTTTTTACATTATTTACACACCTCAATCCATGGGGGTTGTTCTCAAATAATCTCTTTATTAAAATATAGGCAGAGCTTCTCTGTCTTTATGTAACTACTACTTCACATATTTTACTGGTACATTATTTTTCACAATGAAATTTATTTTTCCCTCAATTAATTCTAAGTAGTCTGCCAGGATTTTTTTTTATAGGCTTATTGATGTTTAAATTTACCACCTTAATTGCTTATTACAATTGTGTTTTTGTCTAATATTTTTTTCATAGGTCTAAAATTCATAGTATTTATGCACTTTTATCTTATAGTTGTGTCCATTTATTAGATTTGTATGGATTAAAGCTTAAAAACAAATGATTTAATTTATTGGGTTAGAAACTTCTAAAAGATCGAAAATAAAATAGTCTTTGGACACACATTCCAGATTCCACTACAAAAAAAAGTTTGTAAAGAATCTTATAATAAAGAGGGTGCCAATAACAAGTTTTTAACTAAATAGTCATATAATGTAAATTGCATATATATAAATATGGAGTTGTAGGATGGAAAAAAGTCGAATGTAGACTAGTGGTTTCCGGTGACTGGACGTTACACGACAGAGCCTAAAAGACCGCAACTGTGAGGAGGACCCCCCGGAGTTGTTTCGGAATCGACTCTCCGACAATCAAGTTAATGACCAGAGAAGATGAGAGAAGAGAGATAATTTTCGGCTCTGGTTCTTAGAGATAGAAAGTAAAGGGAGAGAGTGAGAGTCACATATCCGTAAGGAGAAAGTCTGTCTCCATTTATAGTGTAGCTCGGCGAGTGTGAGGATGCGCTAACTATCGTATCAATGCGTAGACGACTAGCCCAATCATGCCTATAGGACGTAGTTGATAGTTATTTCATCTCATCATCGGTATTTGAGCCCAAGCATGACGGTAGCAGATGAAGTTTATCATGTATGTTGCTCTCTGATCCTAAAGCTCAACTTAGGAAACTCCGTGAGGACAAGCTCAACGACCGAACTATTATATTAATATTTCAATCGAACTTTTTTATGAAACGACATGTCAGCGGTGGTGTACGTTGGAGCTCGACCAAAAGTGAAGACGAATATTTTACTCTCTTACAATAAATGACTTGTACAGAAGTCAAGAACGACCCTAGGGTAATTCCACCCCTTTCTCAATTAAACATTATTTATAAAAAAAATATCAGATTAAGGTTGTGTTTAGATGGATTTGGTGAGGAAAATAAAAATGAAAATGAAAAAGTTAGACGATCCAATCATTCAGAATCATTGAATCATCTATCTTTTTTAATTTTATTTTCTTTTCCCTCATTAAATTCTTGATCCAAAGCTGTTGAAAATTTCGGTATGAATGAAGTGGCATTTGGAGGGTCTCCCGAGGAAATCGATCTGTCAACTACGGATTCGTCGAACCTGGACGTAAAAGCCCAAAGGGCAACCGTTTTTTTTTGATAATCACCCTCATGAAGTAAAATTTGATGGCACTATTTATTCTCAGCAGTTTTGAAAAACCATGAGTCTTTTTGAGTTCTATATATTTTTGTTGATCTTGTATTGAAAAAAACACCAACGAAAAACACAATAAATTCTGAGTCCAAATTCTTGAGAGAGAGAGAGAGAGAGAGACGCTGATTCAGTTTGCCAAGACTGCATTGGAGGTGTTCCGATGTAAGCGGTTCTAATCGTTTTATCTTCGGAGGGAAGACGTCAACAAAATCATACAACACTTTTGGTAGGCGGCGAATCTTTCTTGAGGACACTGCGACTGTAGGATTCGGCCAAATTTATTTGTATCTCCTTCAATTTATTTTATGTAAATTCAGTTTATCGTAATTTGTTGTGATTAATGAAAATTGCGGAATATTTTATCCAACGAAAACAGCCTAAATATTCTTCTAATCACATAATTTCATCACACTTTCTTAAAAATATATAAAATCTCAACTATAAACCATATATTTTGCTTACAAAAAAAATCGACAAACAAAATAAATGGATCGAAGACGTGCCCATGGGCATGGACGCAAATAATAGACACACATATATATAAGCGACAGCATCGAAAAAAGATGAGTTATTTTCTTAATTATAAGTTTTTTTTAAAAAATAAAAAACAATATTACTAGCCCTCACATGTATGTGTTTTCCTTAAAATTCCATACTGCAAACCTTAATTTGTTAAAACTTAGGTTTTGAATTCTAAACTTTAGCTAATTTAGAAACTAATAATGTCCATGAAATTAATTTAGAGAATAATTTTGACATTCAAACTTTAGCTAATGAAACTTTGAATTTTCTCTTTAACCTTTATAAAGAAGCATAGTTGTCAAATTTACCATAGGCGCCGAGACGATGAGTCTAAATTACTACCCGATTGCTTAGTTTTTTTAATTATTTAACAAATCTAAATGTTACATATATTGATTACATATATAGTCATTTAATATTCATTCCACGCATATATAGAAGATATGTTTTATGTATTTAAGATAAATGTGTTAAATACTGCAAAAAAAAGTTAAAACAACAACAATAAATCCATCGGCCACCCAGTTAGAATTTAACGCCTTAATGTCCAATCCAATCTTTTGGGTTCTAGGAACCTCGCTTAGGCAACTAGGCGACCGCCCGTAAAAAGTATGCAATGAAGTATAAAACAGCTAAAAATGAATTGCACATTCTATTTTTGAAAAAAAGACAAAATACGAAATGCAAATAAGCAACATGAAGTGCGAATAACATTGTGTTCATATATTTTTCTATTTTTAAACTATAGAAGACAGACACTATCGAATTTGGCTTTTTGTGCGTGGTTCCATGCATTTGTCGGTGCACATGTCCAAAGGTTATAACAATGGAGAAAATCAAGATTTAGTTCATGCTAGCTAGGCTCACATGAATTAAACATCAATATTTATTGATAAACTCATTGGTTAAGACTTATAATCCAACGGTTTAAAATTAAATTTAATGTACGCAATTACATTCATCCATCCATCTCATAAAGCGGGTGAATCCTTTGAATCATATAGTTTGTTTGTGAAATCTTTTAACTCGGTTCAATTTAATTTGCAAATGGTTTTTAAAGACGGTCTGGTCTAAGTGCCTTTCTATTTATGAAGTTTCTCGACTCAATTTTTTATGTTGTAAAATTTTAAGGATCTTAATAAATCTTTAGAATCGGTTTTATGGACAATGGTCTAGTGAGTCAGATATCGAGTTATAAAAAAAATAGGGTCAATCTTACACTACTTCATTCGTTCGTTATATTTATGGACGACATTTCAAATTTCTATTTCTCATATCGTTTCCTTCTTGTGTTGGCAACTAGAATCGATCCAAACATGTCAAGGAGACTCATGATTCATGCATTCGCAGATTATAATAAAAATAAAAAATAATTTGTTCCAAACTTAGTTACATTTGCAATCCTATCAGAAGTGTTTTTAGACTAGAAAACTTGAAGAAGAAGAAGAAGAAGAAGAAGAAAAAAGTGCATTCATTTGTATGTAGAGAAAAGCTCAAGCAAGAGAAGAACCCATGCACAGAGATGAAGAGATATGAAACTGTTCTTCTTTTTTGTGCCTCAAGCCCATGTCTCAGGGGCTATGGCCTGACCCATCCAAGCCCGGCCCAAGCGTGTGGCCATTGGCTTGATATCAGGCCTTTGCTATCCAATGCAATCTATGGATGAAAGAACGAAGCCCAAAGGCGAATCTACACAACGAAGACCAATCTAGTAATGAAAGACAACTACGAACTCCAATGCCAGGCCAGGCCAAGCCCAAAGGGTCAGAATCAGATCCAAAACTTGTTGAACATGCAATTCTCCAACAGATCCAAAATGGTGACTTTTAGGAAACCAAGCATAATCAAGGAAATCATCTCTTTATTTTTTGTAAAAAAAAACTGAGATGAGAATTTAGGGTATTTTTTTTTTCCTTATGTTTTAAACAAAGAAAAAAAAATGTTAAAAAAAGGGATTAGGATGATCTCTACTTATTGAAAAAGCTGGATAGACTTAAATCTTTCAATTAGGGTCGTAGACATTTTGACGATCTAAATCGTTTTTAAGTTTATCCTTAAAAAATATCTACTCAATTTAATAATTGTAGATTCTCCATACTTGTTTTTATAAAATTAAATAATATATTTTCAGAAACATCCTTGTTTGGATAATAAATAATAATAAAATTATTTGAGCGAAACGAAATCCCGCAACTTTAGATTCAATGCGCACGCATGCACGGAACAACTCCGCACCTACAGCACCAGACGATTCCACAGACTGGCTCGCTCTTGCATCATCTTCCAGTTTCTCTCTCTACATAAAATCCATATACACGAATCCTAAAGCCACCTTCGTCGCCTCCGATCTTCTTCTTCTTCTTCTTCGAGAGAAGTGTTCTTGCTCGCTCCTCTTCAGTACATCCCGTGTGTCGATTCAAGTCCACACCATCGCAACTCTCTACAAATATTGCACTTGTCGTCTCAATTAAGGTTTGGGTTTCAATTCTGTGTCGCATGAATATTTGATCTGTATTGAATCTTCAATTAGGTTTAAGATGTCTGGTGATTTCGATGGATGGTGTGGGTGGGGTCACTAGGGTTTTCGAATCCTCGAATTAAAATTTTATAAGTTCAAATTCTCAGTACTTTGATTGGTTTTGTATTTTTTTTGGGCATTTGTTGTTGGTGGTGATAAATAATATGGAGCGACAATCTGAGAAGAAATTTGTTGAAGAGAGTGGCCTTGAGGACTCAGATGGTCCAAAATTCTGTGTGAATAAATGTGGCTTTTTCGGGAGTTCGGCCTCGAACAATCTATGCTCAAAATGTTACAAAGACTATCTTATCAAACAGTCAAAAGGCTTTTGTTGAGAGCTCTCCCGATGGGTTCAACCATGTTGGGATGTTGGGTGCTCTTTTGAGTGCTTGTCGGATCCATGGCAATTTGGATCTTGCTTGTAGGTCAGGTGCTGCTTTGTTCAAGTTGGAACCTTAAAATGCTGGAAGGTATGTTATGCTGTACTTAACTACTGGCAAATGGGTTGATGCTAGTGAAGTGAGGTTTCTCATGGAGACAGAGTTTTACAAAAGAAACCGCATATAGTTGGACTGAGGTGAGGAATACAAGGAATCAGTTTATGGCCAAAGACAGGTTCCACGGTGATATGCAAGAGATATTTGAGTTACTTGATAAGCTATCAGATCACATGAAGGATGTTTGGTACCTACCCAATAATGACACCTCAATTTTTCGTGAAGATGATGCGAGTATGAATGAGTGCTGTTCAAGCTTTTTAGTTGTGTACATTCGCTACAAGCTTTTTGGTCAAACTGGAGGCTACGACAAAAAACTTGAGCAAAAATCACAACTCAATACATTCCAGAACACTTTCTGCTGCAAGGCATTTGCATTTAGCCTCCTCCTGCCCAAATCAACTAATAGAAAATTACAGTGGCAAATAACTTCATTGAGCACAGCTATCTTCTTGTAGTCAGGGATGTCCCGCAAATGGGCAGCTGGTGGCTGGAATCATTCCAAAGTTGTAAAAGGCATTAATTTTATACTAGTATTAGTTATTAATATTACAAAATTATAAAGATTTGTCCCTCTAATATTGAAATTAATATTGTATTTCATACATAAATTGTAAATTGCCTCCCCAATGTTTATATTTTGTGTATTGTCCTTGCTTGTAGTGGTGATATACTTTATATTTTATTATATTATCTTAACTACTATAACATAAGACCTCATCTTTAACCATTTGAAAACTCAAGGCCGGCCGGCCGACCTTGTCTATGTTATATGGTAATCCCACAAAGTTATCTTATCCCTCTTTTCTCCAATCAATTAACTTATCCTCTTTTTACCAATCCCAGAAACGAACATGGCTTTATAAGTTTTAAAATAACAAAATAAAATAGTGATTCACTCTCAAAATTGAAGCCTAGCTTTGTTTTAAGATTAACTATTCTACTACCACTAGACCACTGGTGCTTCGCTTCTTTGGTACGACATTATATATATAAGTATTTGCATTGACACATGGAGCCCTATCGCCTATGCCTTTGATTTTGTCCCCAGAAAAAGTTTGTATTTTCTAGTAAAAAACACCCATCTAATATTTAAGTTCCTATTTTACCCATTATTTTTTGGATCCCAAAACTAATTCAAATTGCCTATTTAAGATCATTTAGTAATTTTAAAAATATTTTTACAAATTTCTTTGTCCTTTCACTATTTTTTGCTCCATTCCCTTTTCATCCTAATTTTCTTGTAACTTTCTTTCCCTGATGGAGGAGTAGGACAACTCATCAAAGTAGTTATGAACATTTTTACCGACATTCTCACAATTTTGACACATGAAAAATAAAATAATCATACCTCAAAACCATTCCAACTCAGAGAGTGAGTTGTGCAACGCGATTCCAGTAACGGCGACGCAAGTCTGGCGGCGGCGATGTCTGGCCACTCCGGCTGCGGCGATAACTAGTTTTTGGCAGTGTGAGTCAAACCCCTCTCTCTCTCTTGATGGGGTTTGCGGTGGGGAGCGGTTGCGGTGATGGATACTGTGGTCCGGGGGAGAGAGGAGAGGTCTGGATTTGGATTTTGCATTTTGGATTTTGAGTCGTTGGGTCTGAAATTTAGGGTTTGGGTTTGGGATTTTAGTTGCTGGTTTGGATCTTGGGTTTTCATTGACGCTGGCATATTCAGTCAGTAATTTGAACGAGTTAAAGGGGGATTGGTTCGAATTGATAAAAATTACTCAAAAAGTTAAGGGTTAAAGTGACAAATGTTTTAGTTTAAGGGTCAAAGTAGAAATTAGTCAATACTTTAAAGGTCCAAGTGTAGTTTACCCCCCAAATTGTAAAAAAACTTACTAAGCATAAACAAGGCAGCAAATCTTGGTGGTTGGGATTTCAAACGGCTCCATTATAGCAACAAATCTTGTTTGCTGGGATTTCAAACGGTCGGATTGCCTCGTGTCCAAGCAAATAGATACAGACTTACAAAGAGAAGTCAGAGAGAGAAAGAGAAGAAGAGGCTTTCTTCGTTGTTGCTGCAATTGCAGGTATTCATTTTCTCAATTGTGATCCCTTCAATTCAATTCCTAACTAATTCAATCTTTCCTTCAATGTCTTCCACTTCCT
>BRYF01000001.1:19475000-19477500 GCA_030159135.1 Actinidia polygama | reverse complement strand
TCTGCCATGAGAAGTTTATGTGATGACTGTCAGTCATCAGGCCTTTGGGGATCAAATACCGTGGAAATTTTGTGAACAGTTTCAGGACAAGTCTTTCTGGCGCTCGTATTGTACGCATCCAAGTGCAATGAGGGTAATATTTTTTTATCCAGTTAAATATGTTTGTTACCAAAGATTCCTGTCTGAAATGTAACAGGCTGATCTTTTTTTTAGCTTGGGTATGGTTCAACTGCCAGGGGAAACACACTGTTTGTTAGGTGAAGGATGCTAAATCTTTTCTATATTTTTTCTTGGGTACATATTATTTCGATGTGGGCCTTCATTAGAATGTTTCGTTTTGAAGAGAACATGGATTATTTCTTGAAGCTGAAGCAATGCGAGGAAAATGAAACAAGAATGCCAAGTTATGAAGAGAACATGGTGGTCTTATATCCTTGGTGCGACTGACGTGAGAAAAAAAATAAATGAAATGAGAATAATTCTCATTTCGTGTTTTACCTCTCCCTCCCCTCTTTTTAACTGTTTGTAGCCGTTAGCATTATTTAGTATATTTCTTTTTTCTAACATAAATAAATGAGAATTTTTGTATGAAAATGCCTGAAGGATCATAACCTTTACGAAGAGATATACAATTACATAGAGAAGACACACACACACGCACGCACACACACAGAGCTATATATTGAGACACAAATGTTAAGTTTTAACTTCAAAATAACTCGTATGAATCTTGAAAAGGAAAAGTAAATAAACGTTTGAAGTCTAAATTATGGTATTATCCTTTGGGTGAATAAATAATGATATTATCTATTCCATCATAATTATAAGTAACATTATTTTAATTATTTATAATTATGAAAAAAGAAATTAGCTTCAATAAATGAAAAAAGAAAATCAGTTCCAATTTATTGCCTAAAAGTGCAAATTAATAAACCACCTTCTTGATCTAATCCATTACTATATATTATTCGGATCAAGATTCTCTCCATTACATTATATTCGTCGTCTTTTCTATATTGTCTTCTTGCAGAGAGTATCAACATACTGCAAAGCTTTACGGGTACAAACTTCTATCGGTTTGTGTTCTCCATTGTTTGTTTGTTTGTTTGTTAAAATTTTATGTCAATGTTTTTTGAACTTTTAGCCTTTGTACACCATAAAGGCTAAAAAGCCCGTCCGTCCGTTTTGTTCAAAACGCTTTTAAGTTGGTTTTTCAATGATTTGTATGTTTTTTGTTTTAAGTTCTTACACATTGACATATCATGGGAAACAGAAACTTATTAATCTGGTTGATTTATTCGTTCTCATTTATTTTTTTACTTTTATCTGCTAAGTTTATTCATAAACAGAAACTTATGGGTTTTGAAACGGGCTAAAAAAAATTCCTCAAGTTTTAGTCTTATATTTATATAATACAGGACCGATTATTGTCTTAATGTTATTAAGATTTGGATAACAAAAATGGATTGAGTCACTTAACAAAAGCTAAGAGCGACTAAAGTTTAGTTCGACAAAAAAAAATGTGTTAATTGTACATAATATCATCTAATGTGTGAAGTTAATAAATTATTCAATGAGTCCATTGAAGATGCATTTGGAATCTGTTAGCATAGTTTCAGATTTCCAAGACACGGTCTAAGTCTGTTTGGTTTTACAGTTTTGTTCGGCTTAAAATGCCTACGCTCGCCCGTATTTGGCACAACTTTCGTTGTTGTTCCACTATCAAACACAGCCTCCAAACCAAGGAAAGCATGCAGAGACATCCAAAAAAGTTTTAAAATAAAGCTAGGTTTTCTTAATCCATAATTGACCTGTGTTGGATTTATTGTTTACATTATTTCACATCTCAGCAGTAAAAGATTTACCACAACCACAGGTTTGTGTAGCATTTGGATTTTTGAAAGCAAAGCCTCCGCCAATGAGTGCATCACTGTAGTCCAATTGCATCCCAAATATGAAAAGAAGGCTCTTCGGATCGCAAACTGCAGAAAGAAATAAAGGAAAGCGACATATCAGCTACAACCAACAGGGCAAGAAAGTGGGAAGTTTCAAGAAAAACTAGTAAAATCAGATGTTAACATCTACAAGGGGTTGCAAGAAAAATATAAAAGCATTTTGCTCTATTACAAAACTGGGCAAATTGGAAACCTTCCACCATTTGACGGGCAGATAAGGGCTTGTCTTGATAGAAATAAAAGCGGAAATAAGTGCAAGAAAATGGTGGACAAGAAGTCCGCCAAAGAAAAAAGAAAAAGAAAACAAATCAAAGCATTCAAATCAGACAGCCTTGAATAAATGGCAATGTAAACCACTTTGCCACCACTTTCTTTCAGAAACTGCCTGTCTAAATTTATGATTTATAAACCAATTAAGTATGGAGTCAAAACAAGCATGATTCAAGTAAAATATCATGTTAATACACGAGTAGAAGTCACTGTCATGTTAACACAGGAGCGAATTCAGTCACTCTACCCAAATTTAAACTAAGGTGTCCACGACA
>BRYF01000001.1:19470000-19472500 GCA_030159135.1 Actinidia polygama | reverse complement strand
CAAATTGGGACGGAGGGAGAATGTCCAAAAGTGCAAGACCAAAGCAAGTTGGGATAGTTCAGAATGCTCTCTTGAATATCGTTGTCTTCCTAATGGGTAGTTAACTTTTCGTAAAGACTGCTGCACCAAAAGATTAATAGAAAGGCGCTTGTTCTTGGTACATCACTCAACTATTGGTACATAACTTGATACAAATCGCTAGGGGGAAGATAATCAAGATATCGTGATTTAGCTCTTGGTCTCTTTTTATTTTCACCCTTTACGTGTTCTAGAGCCATTTTTTTTTGTCTCGTGTTTACTTTCTTATGTTACTGAATATCAAACAACTTATTTCCCCATCTGCATCACCTGAAATAAATCAAGTTTGTGGTTGGCCACCAATCTAAGAAACTCATACGTGACTTTCATACTGGGCACCTAATCTCTTTCCAGCCAAAGGCCCCCAAAAATATATAGGCATACAATAGGAAATTAAGGTTATTACGCTTTGAGAGATTCTACACATTTCGTTATGATATTATAGTATCCTATCCGATGCAAGCATTTGTTTTCACACCAGTTGAACCTTAGTTCTTAAACTATTCTCAAAATTGCCACTTCCTCAGGTTTGAGCAATTGGAAAACCTACTATCCATTAAAAATACATCGGCCTTCATGCATCATAAAAATACCAAAGCTTTGCGTTCATCACTTATACAACTTACAGTAACTAGCCAAAAAAATCATGTATGGCTTCCGTAACAGAAATTCAGAACACGAAGTAACTAAAAAGGGGAAAATATCAGCAATATGCCTAAAAAAAGTTGGTTTCCTAAGCAAATATGCACACACATAAACATAAATACATGTTGCTTCACTTTATCAGAAGATTGGGTATTGGCGAATCAAGTTTCAACGAAGAATATATATCATTTTCTCAACCTTAATGCATCATGTAAATCCAAAGCTTTGCGTTCATCACTCCTACTGCACCTAAAACAATAACCCTAACAAGATTCAATTTCATATCCACATATAGACATGAATACATTCCGACGTTGCTTCCATTTATTATACTATTTCATAATTTTGAAACCTCGCTTGTTATAGATATCTTTACAGTATCAATTTTGCATCCGTATATATACATTAGAGTATTGTATTAGTACCTTCGATGGAAACTGCTCGAATTGATAAGGGCTTTCTGAGGCTGAGATGATTAGGCGAAGATCGGAAAGAGATCGAATTGGAACTGGAAGGAAGAGAGATTGAATTCTTCGGAAGGTGGCAGAGAGAAGGGCAGCGCACGCTGGCTGAGAATGCCATGGGAGACACCGAAGCACGACAAGAAAGCTCGAGAGAGGAATAGCCCGAAAAACGTACTTGATTTAGCGATTAAACTTATTAGGGTAGATTTGCTTGTTAGTCCCTGTAGTTTTCTTTGGTTGTTTCAGTTCCAATCTGGACAATTAGGAGGACTTGATGAAAGTCGAGCACTTAAAGCTCCCACAATCATGGGTCCTTTCAGTATGAAATTTTGGTCCCTAAAATTACCATGTGAGTATTAAATGATTAATTTCTATTCAAATTGTTAATAGGTATGAATGAGGATTCAATTGGAACTAAATTAAAGCGAAAAGGGTCCTGTACGTTCAAATTGTAACTACAGTGACCAAAGTGATATTTTAACAAAACTATAGAGACCAATGGTGAAATTTACCCTCCTTGTTAAGCTTAATGCGACGTCGTTTTCACTTGTTTTTTGTTTTTGATTTCTTATTTGAGATTTAGTAGTGTTATAGGTACCCCAATATTGAACCCCAAATGCACACCTGGGTGGAATATTTGGATTCCCAGTCATGTCAGCCAATCCAAATATTCCACCTCACTCAGGTGTGCATTTGGGATGCAACATTAGAGTACCCATAGCATTTTCCTTTGAGATTTCGCTTGCATACGTGGGGTGGGCAGATCGCTTTTGACCTTGTGTGGAGTTTCTGACTTGTGGTTGAGACTAGAGCTTCTCATTTTCTAAATGCAAACCAAAGTCCACCCCACTTTCTCAGCACTTCTCTTTTTAACCACCAGCCACCGTCCCATATGATATGATATGATATGATATGATATGATCCAGCAATTTTTTTGCTCTTCTCCGATGTGCATCCAATATCTGATCTTCACCATCCTAGCTCATTCCTCACCATGATCCTCTCTTTCTCTTCATTCTCAAAGCATATGTGCTTCGATACGTAATGGTTTAGATTTCAAGTTTCAAGAGTACTTCTTGAGTTGAGGGGATGGGTGTGGGGAAAGCTTTGAGGAGGACCAAAGAATGGTTGGGACTGGGAGATTGGGAAGGCAGTGGGTGGGTGAAAGAAGCCCCATTTTTATTCTGTCTTAAACGGTACCGTAATTTCATACGAGGATAAGAAAAAAATGAGCTTCTTTGTGGTTTGGTGTGGTGAGACCCTTTTGGTTTGCATGTAGAAGATCCCGGCCTACTGGTGAATCCAATGTTGGT
>BRYF01000001.1:19447500-19450000 GCA_030159135.1 Actinidia polygama | reverse complement strand
TATTCAATGATAAATAAGACTTGTAAACGTTAAGGTAAAATTAGTAGGATCGGATGTGGGACCATTCTGATTCATCTCAATAATATGAATTATTCATAGTCTTATAGAGCACGTTAACAAGTGTTTGGAATGATTCGGATCCATATAATTATTGATTATTTTGTATGCATGTGAATTTTGAGAAAATCTATGTGTATGGGTTAGAAATGATTACTACTCCTGTTAGGGCTCTTGGGAAGTCTTTTGCATAAAAAAATAAATGTAAACATCGTTTTTAAATAATTCAAGGGACCTAGGTGTTTGGTGAGTGAGAAAAGATGAGAGTATTGAGGGAAAAAGAAACTGAATGACTGGTATGGATTTTGAGTATTTTAGTTATCTGACATATATTTTCTAATTTGTTTTATTTAATAGAATATATCTCTCGATCTTGGATGTAGGCAAGTTAGGCCGAATTATGTAAATTTAGTGTTTCTATTCTATTTATGTGCATGGACTTTTGGTATAGAAACATGAAAGGTAAAGGTAGACATTTATGAGGGAGAAACAATGCCCGAAGAGAGGTACGAAGAATTTACGTGGTTTACATAAGAGATCAAATACTATTTTCACTGACTCAAATTGATTACACGAATGTATTACACTTGTAGACTTGAAGAGATAGTGATAAGATTGACAGAATATTTATCTTATCGTAACCTAAAATCTAGAGATAAAAGATAATATCTAAATATCTCATATTAATTTCTAATACTCTCTGATGAGCATGGATCATAGAAAAATACTCACTTGGTTTTCCTTTTTATTCATTCTCTCTTTTCTTTTCATTTTTTCAATAAAGAATACTAGATTAAAAACAAAATCGAGAATCCGTCTTTATTCTTTAGGATATTTTTTTTCAAATTCAAATAGAATTTTTATTTTTTTTTAAATTCCTCTCAATTTCGATCAAACGATAAAAAAATATAAAAAATTCAAAAACTAAACCTGTTAAAAAAATATTTTAAAAAAAGGTTGACCTAGGCCACAAGTGATGGGTTGCTGGCTCTTTAGGTGTGCCAGCCATGTTATTCTAATAGATTTTTTGTGCACATTTTTGTATTTGTATAACGTTACTTTTCGGATCCGCAGATGTAAACACAATTTGGGCCAGCCAGACATATCAACTTGATGATTTTTTTTTCTTTCTTTTGAGTGTGCGTGTTTGTATTAATTTTTTGGTTGCTTCTGTTCCGTTGCAGGATGTGGGTGGTTGGTCCTTCACGCAATGAAAGCAAAGCAAAAACAATAATAATAAAAATGAAAAGATCGTGTGAAGGTTAACTTTGATCCAATATAATATGCCTCATTTAAAACAAATCAATTATACAATAAGAAGAACAACGACTCATTCGTTTAGGATTTGAAATTTAAAGTAAAAGTTAGTAGGATCGTGCATCAATTCAATTCAATTCTGGATCTATCTTAATAATTGAACTATTCATTTAGTAACGGTAAGATGATTCATACAAAATATCGAATATTAATAATTAGATAGTTTAATCACATTAGTCTTGAAAAAATGTGTGATCTGTGAACGTAAATGATCTGATAATGTGGCTACTGATGATCGATTCATCTGACTTTTTACATGAATGATCATCTCATCTCATGTATAACCACTGAATTATTTAACGTTCCAAATTAAGTCAAAAGTTTAGAGCTCTATATAATAAGATTTCTATCTGACATTGCGAGTTGCCAAGGACCTCAATAACAACTTCCAGAGGACTTTCCATGGGGAGCTGCTTCTTCAACTTGTCACGTATGTATATGCGCGTGCCATAGTTTTCAGTTTTTGTTTTTTTCAGAAAGCCAATCTCTCTCGTGTGCTTATTTTAAGCATTGTGTACCGTACTTAAAAAGAGTAGTAAATCTAGTTTATACATTTCGATATGAGTAGTATGTTTTTTGGATATGTAGTATTAGCTAGCAAAACATTGTTGAATTTACATGAAGCGTTCGAGACACACAAATGCTAGTAAAACTTGAGCCTTTTTTTTTTTTTTTTAGTTTAGATTCAAAGTTGCGACGGATCGAATGCTCTAATTCATAATTTTCATATTATGGGTATTAATTATTTTTGGGAATGTAGTATGCTTTTCAGAGAGAGCATTGTAATAATTTGCTTCTGTTTTTTGTTCATTTTTATCTTAGGATTGGGTATTCCAAATAGCTGGAGTGGTGCATATATGTCTCATCACCTTTTTGTATCAAATTGATCCTTGTCAGAAATCCACAGTTGTTCGGGTGTTAAGGCCTTAGTAATTCCCTTTAATGAGCTCCGTCACTCATAAGTTCGCGAGGGCTAAGGTGCATTGTTTTAGTATCAGGTTGTGAGGGTTTCAACTAAAGGAGTTTCAGGGTGGGGAGTGGAGGTTGTGGCGGCGGTGGTGGTGATGGTGATGGTGATGGTGATGGGGGTACGTGGATGGTGTTGTATTGGCCAAGAATGGTTACA